>JASSUY010030432.1:0-60503 GCA_032466535.1 Forpus xanthops | reverse complement strand
GGGTTGCCCAGGGAAGTTGTGAATGCTCCATCGCTGGTGGTGTTCAAGGCCGGGTTGGACAGAGCCTTGGGTGACATGGTTTAGTGTGAGGTGTCCCTCCCCATGGCAGGGGGGTTGGAACTGAATGATCTTAAGGTCCTTTCCAACCCTAACTATTCTATGATTCTATGTATACTTCCTGCTGCTGTTGCTACGTGGTCTGGGAGCATCTGCCTATCTGGTCCCCATTAGGCAGAGTGCTGTGTCATCCCAATGCATGTCTGAAATACGGAGTCATTTGCGGTCTTGCCTGTCAGAGATGGATAGGAGGAAGCTGAGCAGGCACCACTGTTCAGCATCAGGCAGAGGGTAGGGGAAGAACATCTGTTAAAGGAAGTGGGGAGAGCTGGAGAAGAGATGGGCAGAGAGTGTAGAGTAATGAATGGGCTTGGGACCATTGTTTTTCTAAAGGATAAATAGGAGAGTAAAGTGTAAAAGATTTGTAAGAACTCGATTTCCCTTTTTATCATGTGCTTGGACCTCATGCTCATCGGCATGTGGCTGGCAGGGATGTACCATCAGCGATGGCTCCCGTGGCCGTCCGTCAGCGGTGCCGTGCTGAGGTGACAGTGCCCTCCTCTGGCAGAACGAGGAATTCCAGACTCGGGAGACCAAAGGGGGGACTATGAATGCAACTGCTTCTCCTTATGTTGGTGGCATAGGTCTCTGCTATTCAGAGCCCTGGCACAGGCTGTGGAACCTGCAGCACGGGAATTCTGTGCTTGTAAGGAAGTGCTGGACACCACCAAGCCCTGGAGTAATGCTGAGGCCTTCACACTGGAAGTCCTAAAGAGTGTTCATGGATTTTCTGGCTCTGCAATCTTTCCTGTTGCAAAAGCATTTGATATTCTTCTCCTCTCTTGCAGATCCTGTTTGACCAGGCTCAGAGGTCAGTCCGGCAGCAGCTGCACAATTTTGTCAAAGAGTGAGTACTTGTCCTATCAGTTAGGGCTTCAGCTTCTTGAGCTTCCATTGCCCCTGCCCTGTGTGCACTGGAAACAAAACTGTGACCTCTGTACAAGTGCTGAAGCCTGGGGCAGAAGAGACACTGAAGGACCTAGGAAAGGATCTGGTTCGTGTGCTGTCATCTTGCAATGATCTGGTTGCTGTATTGTCAACCAGATGTCTTTGTCCTGTTCCTAACTCCTGGTTAAAGCTGGATATTAGGCATAGTTCCAGATCAGATCATCATCAGGAAGTTCACCTGCAAAGCCAATCTTCTAGGTCAGACACATCCTGGAGTTCAGATGCCTGTAGAGTAGCACCAGTTCTATATCTTAGTTATGTTCAGTGCAGAGTTTTCTTTGTGCAGGCTTGCAGAAGGAAGGAACTTTGCTCCCAAATTACTTTGGGATCCAGTAGAATCATTCTGTTCTTAGCTCCCCGTGCATCATGTTTAGTTGCTCAAAATTCCAGCAGCCCTGCTCTTCTGGAGTAACCTGAGCATCTGTCGGATGACAGGAAAGCCTTTCTTTGAGTAGAGGGAGCAGCTATCATTGCTGCTTTCAGCTTGGAGCTTGAGTTATTTGCTAATGAAAACAAGTTTACAGTGGTGTGAGCAATACAGAATATTGGTATTAAGGATGATGACTTGCATGTGGCAAGGCTGAGGTGCAGAAGAAGCGGGCCCAAGGTGTTAAATGGACCAGGACAGTGTGTTCCTTGGGTCATGGCTCCTGCCAGGCTGTCTCAGCCATCTCTACATAGATGTGCTTCCTCCAAGTGCCTCTTTCCCTGGGGCAGGTACCGGGTGCAGCAGAGATCCCAGTGTGTGAATATGGGTCAGAGAGGCAGGAAGGGCTTCAGCTCAGCAGGAGCTGGTTGCCATGGGAACTGGGAATTGTGCATCCCTCTGCAGCTGGATGTGTTGATGGAGGAGGGAGTCCCTGGCTGACCCCTCCCTTCCTCATCCCCATCTTCTTGCTCACACTCACCCTACCCCTGCTTTCTCTAGAATGATTTCTCTGATGAGCTCACATTTAATCTGCTTAGGGCTGGCAGTCGGAGAGGGAGTTTCACCTTCCTTTTGGCTCTGCCATCCTCCCAGCATCTTTGCAACTTACTCTTTTTGCACTTGTGCTGCTCAACCTCTGTGCTTGCAGGCCCCGGTGCTTTGATACTTGCATTGCTCCTGCCCTTGGTCCAATATCTTTCCTTACCACCTCTCTGTAAAGATTAAAGACTGTCTAGAGTTAATCTGGAGTCGGTCAGCTGAAGCCAGTGGAGCTTGGTGGGCTGGGTTAGGATCCCACTGGCACCTGCAGCAGGATCTTGATGATCACAGTGTACCTGTATACCACAGTGTACCACATATTGCTGGTATCAGCAAGATCCTGGTTGCTTTTTAGCGATGATTCTCACCACCTCATCCTCTATGGGTTCCAGTGATGTCCGAAAGTTCAAGGAAACCAAGAAGCAGTTTGACAAGGTGCGGGAGGACATGGAGATTTCCCTGGTGAAGAATGCCCAGGCACCTCGCCACAAGCCCCATGAAGTGGAGGAAGCAACAGGCACCTTGACCATAACCAGAAAGTGTTTCCGACATCTGGCTCTAGATTATGTGCTGCAGGTTGGTGTCTGTGCCCTGGCTCTGAGTGGATCTCCCAGTGCAGAGCAAAACATCACGGGAAAATTGCTAAATAATCTCCTTGACCACTGTGAACACACAAGTACACACAGATACACATATCTACGTGTACACAGACCCAGATGTTTGTCGTTAAGGACATGTTCTACATGTAGGAGCATGTAGAGAACACTTGACAGTGTTTTGGTTGGTCCCTCACTTTCAGTAGTTTCATGACACTGTTTGCCAGCCTCTCTGGAGAGTTATAAAGTTCAAAGCAGCTAATGACATGGAGAAGAGCCTCCCCTCTCTTACACCACTTATGACATCCTTTGTCTACACCAGGCAGATGCAATCAGCTACAGAACTCACAGCCCCACCAGTGAAGGTCCTTTCATCCCATCACAGCCTATTTTTTCGTAAAGACAGGCTGCATTTATGCCACAAGCTCTAAGAAACTTGGGGCCTACTGCAGCACAGGGCTTTGCTGTCCTTGAATAGTTTGTGATTTGCTACTAGGGGTCTTGCAGCAAGTTGTTCATACTTAGATGTCTGTGCCAGACTGATGCTTCTGGTTCTGAGAGTCTTCTCTTCATTCCTTCACAGATCAACGTCCTGCAGGCCAAGAAGAAGTTTGAGATCCTGGATGCGGTAAGGGCTCTCTGTGTTTTCTGTGGCTGCTCTCAGTGACTCAATGAAAGGCAGCCCTCTCCATTTCAGGTTGCATGGGTCGACATACCGACTCCTCAGTCTGCCCTGGAGATGCTGTCTGGGACTGCTTTGGGGGCTGCAGGTATGCCAACAAGAGGGGAGAATGAAAGACCAGCAAGACACTCCACAGGCCAGGCCCAGAGGGGACTTCTAGCAGTGAAGAACACTGCTTTTACTACTTTGTGCTCACAACAGGGTTACCTGACAGTGAGGATCTGTAAGAGGAAGAAAGAGGGAGAGGCATCTAATAGATAGATTGCTTTGGGAAAGGAAAGGGTTAGACCTTGAAAAGACTTGTTTGTGGGTGATAAGGACTTTTCTTATTCACTTTGTCCCAGAACCTGTTCTGACCTTACTGTTGTTTTCCTCCCCAGATGCTGTCCTTCATGCATGCCCAGTACACCTTCTTCCAGCAGGGTTACAGTCTTCTCCATGAACTGGATCCCTACATGAAGAAGCTAGCCACAGAGGTGAGGGGACAGGGAATACATTGATTCAATCTGCTTGTATTCCTTCACCCTGGAAGGACTTACTCTTTCCTGTTCAGCTGCCATACGTGGTAGTCTGGGAGTGGTCAGAGCATCATGCTGCTTGGGTGTTGGATGAGCCACATTGCACTATGGGGTGGCAGCCAAGAGCCGTGGTTACTTTTAGTGCACACCCAAACACAGCCTTTCCCCTGTTCTGGGGACTTATGATGTTAGTTATAGCTGGTGTGATCCCAGAGCAGGGAAGCAGGGGTGGACAGTGGCTTGTAAACCTCCTTCCTGACTTTTATACCTGATGTTCTTCTCCCTGCCTTTAGCTGGACCAGCTGGTGATTGATTCTGCAGTGGAGAAGAGGGAGATGGAGCACAAGCATGCACTGATACAGCAGAGGGTGAGTCTTGGGGCTGCAGCTTGGTGCAAGCAGCACTTCTCTCCATCAGTGTGGCTCTCTGGATCATAGTGGCAATTGCCATCTGATGAGGGGTCTTGCTGGGCTAGTCCTTCACAGCAGTAGCATTTGTGATATGACATGGCTACAGCCTTGAGCAGCATGACTTTGGAAAGCTTTATTCCATGGGGACACAAGGAAGAGAGCTGCTGTGGCTGAGCAAGGAGCTGTTCTGAGCAAGGAGCTGTTCTCAGCTGAGCTATGGTAACCCACTGTGTGTCTTCTCACCTGCTGTAACTGGGATTAACCACCATGAACTGACAAAACAATAGGATTTATTATCAGACAAGTCTGAGCCTTCAGTAAGGAGGCCTCTTTGGTTAATGTGGGCTCTGATTTTCCAACCATTTATCTGGGAGTGATCCCAAATCTGAAGTCTGCAGAGACATAACTATTGTTTTTTTTCCTTTTCCTTGTCTCCATGGTTTGCTGACCTGCACCTGCAGACCCTCCTGCAGGTGAGTACCCACATGTATTTCCTTTTTCTGTGATAAAACAAGATATCCATCCCATCTACTCTGTGTGTTGGCCAGTCTTGACTCAGACCTCAGTATTGCAGTGGCAGCAGTTAATGTATGTTTGGTACCTGAGGAGCCTTTGAAGACCATGGGTCTGGTGGGAGGTGAACTGGATGCACAGGCTCACAACAAAGGCTGCTGGTGGACTTTAAACATACACAATCATGCTGTGTGGGTGCAGTGAGAGTGGATTTCAGAGTACCCTGAGGAATAGCTGTTCATGAACCAAGCCCTGAGCAGGAACCGCTAGTGAGTCTGTATCTGTCAGGCACTTGTGTGAATCAATAACTGTCGGCAACAGAAGTGTAAGTAGCTGTTGTTTTCTTTCTAATACTCTCTCAAAAATGTCATAAACTATGAAATGGCAATGTAACCAGATTTGAACGCTAATGACAGACATTCCCTGTGAATCAGCCCGTGCAAATGCTCCCTTAGGTTAAGTGTTCCGAGGGAGGGGTAAATCCATTTGTGATCTCTCAGCTCCCCTGGGATTCTGCTGGAGTGATGACTTCATTCAAGGGAACATGGAAAATCTCTCTAGTGTAGTGCATCAGTTAAATCTCTTTATGTGGCTTTGACTGGACTAGCAGGGAATGAAGCAGAGGTCAGACTTCAAGAGGGAAGAGAGCAACTAGTCTTCATCAGGATACATATGCATAGAGCTGTGACTCTCTGTGTGCATAAGCTTGGAGGAAAGCTGAACATTCCTACTGCAATTTAGGATTTAAAGCTTCCTGTCTGGAAATGTTAGGCTGCTTTTGAGCTACTCTAAGTCAATGTTGCTCCTCCCTTTGCAATGGAGTATGGCACTCTGCAGCTGCTAAGCATCTCACACACAGTTGAATCTGTCTTCGTGCTGAGCCCAGAACACCCTCTGGTCTCTTGGAGATTTAGTTGTGCTTAATTAAAGTGTGGTGGCAGAAATACCCTTTTTTCCTCCACACAGGGATTTCCCAGGCAGCCTGCTAAGGCACGACCGAAAGGGAGGAAGTCCAGTTTAAATATGATGAATTTGAAATGTTCTTGGGGAGGGGAAGCTGTGCAGATTTTGAAGACAGGGAGTTAAAATGTCCTTGGGCAGCTCTGTGAGGCATGAAGAGCAGCCTCCTAAGGACCATATTCACAAGGAAGGGGTGTGTGGCATTTTATGTAATTACTCTTTCAATTAAATTTGCTAGGAAATAAAAACTCGGCACAAATCTTGACTCTTTACTTTGATACTCTCATTTAGGTGCCTTTTTCTTATGCTAGTCTTTCGCCATCTTCCCTAATGGAACATCTGCCACCTTCGGAGCAGCTTCCTAGGACAGATGTCAGTTCAAGCTGTCATTTTCAGTGCTGCCCAGCTCCAAAACCTTAAAGATCTCCATTTGCGGCTTCACACTTCATATGAAATAATGCTCACTTACACAAAAGAGTTCTAATAAATCAGCAAGGGGAAAGGAAGAGCCTCAGTTTTTACAAGCTGCGTTGAATATTTGAGTTCTCCTGTTGTGCAAAGGGAGAGGATCTTCAGCATGAAGATGCCTTTCTTCAGCCTGTGTGTGGGATGTCTGTGTGCAAGGACATTTCTGCAAAGGCTGAGGAAAGAGTCCTGTAGTTTCCCACGTTCCTCTTGTGTGTTAAACTAAAGTGTCTTAAACCACACATGTAATGAGCTTATGTATTTTTATGTGGGTTTAGTTGCTTTAAATGAATGCACAAAGACATGCAGGGCCTGGTGTAGGTTGGACCACCTAGGAGACAAAATCTGGAGCATTTAGCACTGGAACACAATTTTTCCCAGTGGGAAATGGGTAGATAAATGGTAATGTTTAAACCAGTCCTGCCTTGCAGATTCTGAACCCTTCCACTGCACCACAACCGAGAGTGGAAGAGGACAGGGCTCTATAAAAGCTCCTTTGCATCCTCACACCTATTCCATGGTCTGGAGTGGTGTGGAAGCAATTGTTCTTCTGTTGCCCTTTTGCATGGGGTGGATGCAGTGCCAAGGCAGAGCTCTCTGCCTCATTTAGTCCAGCTGGTAGATAACAAACCAGGGGCCATATGGCACTTCAGCACCCTGATTTCTGTGGAGCTGGGATGGAATTGCTGGCCAAAGGGTGGCTCTGCTCCAGGAAGCTGGGGGAAGCAGCTCCTGCTAAAGGCAGACAAGCGTGGCTCTGTTCAGGTCAGGGAGGCATTCGGTGAGCATCTTCCTGTCAACTTTGCTCTGTGTTGCCTGGCTTCTCCTACTCCCTCTGTGCCTCTGTGGCAGCTGTATGATAATCAGCCCTTGCTCTAAGCTGATTGTCTGTGAATAGAGGCAAGGAGGGGGTAGGCAGGTGGTCCCCAGGGGCCGGCAGACTTCCTTCTCCTGGTGCCCCTTGCTTTGACAGGAGCCAGTGGCAGAGCTTACAGCTTCCCAAAAAGGAGTAGGAGGGGTAAAGGAGAAAGGGCTGAAAAAGAAATCCCTCCTTCCCTGCCAGCCCACAGTGCTTAGCAGAGATGCTGCTCTAGAGAGCGAAGAGAGAGGACACACAGAGCTGCTCCCTGCTCTCTAGGCGAGAGCAGCAAAACCTCCCTTGGAGCTGGCATCATGAAGATCTTCAGCAGGCTGGAATACCTCCTGGTAAGGAGACTGCTGCAGGGTTGGCTTGACTTGGGGAAGAAGTTTAGAGGGCACTTTTCCCTGGGGAAGCAAGGATTGTGCTTGTACGATCATGCTTGCTGACCCAAAAGCTTTATTACTGCAGGAGAGCAAATGTTTTTGGTTTTGGTTTGGGTTAGAAAAGCTCTGGGGCAGGGCACAGATCTTTGTGCATCATTTGGCATTAGGAAATGCAAGAAACAAAAGGTCTGTAAATGGGATTTGGCCAGAATGGATGAAAGGTGTCTGCACAGAATGGGAGTGGAGGTGGTAGAGCCCTCCTCCAAATTCCATCTGCCTCTGAGTGTCTTGGGTTCTACACAGTATATACACAGAGGTAAAAATAGCCAGAGGAAAGCTTGAAATATATTCAAGCACCAGAAGTGAACAGAATGTGCGTGCCCCAGTGTTTGTGTGGGAGGGGGGTGTGAGCATCTTTAATGTATGTAATGTATTCATAGAAGAATAGAAGAAGAATGTAAGAGAAGATAATTCAGTCTTCCCTTTAGAATCAAATAGTCAAACTAGTCACATACAGTTTTTAATTTGCCTCCAGGAGAAGTTCTTTTCAATGCGTGGATGGATACTTAATGCTGTTAGAGTGTGCTTAATATTATTGTTCAATACTCAGCATCATTGGTTACTTAAGAGGGCAATTTTGGATAAAGCCTGTCTTCTATGAGGAAGTATATATTGCATGTGTTGTTCTTATCCTAAATGGTACTGATTGAAACTAAAATAACATGAAGGTTTGATAGTAAGATACATTTCTCTGTACCCAGATATCTAAACCCACCTGGACTGAACTGACTCGCTGGTCAGGATTGCCTAGTTTTGATAGTGTTTTCTATCAGTAGAAATCAGAACACTGTACAGAAAAGGACAGTATCATCATTTTCATGTTGAATTGATACACTGAGGGAGGGATGCTGTGGCTTTTCAGGTAGGGCCATTGCCATAGTGCATGCATTTTAAAGAGGTTTAAGAAAGTTTCGGTATTTTAGAGAGAGGTTCTGTTTGTTCTTACCCAGATTGGGATAGGAATGGACTTATAAACCAGACCTCCCTCCTCCCATGATGCTTAGGCAGTGCTCCTTCCTCAGAACAGGATTCCAGGGTGATGAGGGGCATCTCCTCTCTCCATAATAAATCTGTTCACTGAACCTGAGGGTTATTTAATTTCTTCAACCATTTTCTCTGCCCAAAATGCTTCACAGGAGCAACAAGAAGAGCTTGTCTGGCCTCTGCAGTACAAGCGTGTATGGAAATGGGCAGGGAGTTCTTAACCGAATGGTCTGTGAAGCGACCTTCAAGTGGGGGTTTTCTTCTTTCTTCTTCCATGAGTCTGTCTGTGCCTGTGCTGGGCTTTTTCCTTTCCATTTTCTGGGTTGAAAGTATCCACATTAATGTCCTTTTCCACATCCCAATGGATATGTCTCTTGTAATGTGTTACTTCATTGTTGCCTCAGCAGCATTCGGTGTTCTCCCTTGGAAACCATTGTGAGGTCATGTCCAGAAGAACAGCAGTTCCTAGGCAGCCCAGTGTGTAAACTTGGAGTGACAGAACTGGGAAGGGAAGGGGACAGTGAGACAAGGTTGCTGTGATCTACTGGAAGGGAAGCAGATGATAGCAGAGATCTGGTTTCTGATTCTGGCAGACATCCCATTTATTACACCAACATGTGATGCAACGTGTCACTGCTGTTGCTAATCGTGCTGTAGCTGAAGCCATCCAGATCCCAATCCTAAGCAGGCTTTTCCACGTCCAGTGTCTTTTCCTGTTACAGAGACAATGAGGTGCTAAATGTAGACTTAATAAATCAGTTCAAACTCATGGAGAGCTGGCTTGCCTACTCTGTGCACACTGCAATGATGGGAAGGATTCACTAAAAGGTAGTTTATTAAAATCCTGCATTAAAATCTCATGTATGGCAGGAAATGGAAAAAGAGGGGACAAAAAAAAGCATATATGTGTCTTCTCCTACCCTCCTGTGGCAACTTCAACACCATTGGCATCATGATCTCCTCACACAGTTTCTAAGCCAGCTTTGACCTGGAATCAGATTGTCAACACATGTTCTCTGTTTCCAGAAGTCTATCCTGTCATCACAGCCATTGATAGGAAAGTTCCCTGCATGGGCTGCAGCAGGAAGATGTGCTTAGGAATCAGTGTTTAAGCCCATAGTTTAAGCTTGTTCTGGTGTGCTGGAAGTTTCATAGTTGCACTTGATATGATTTTGCTTTTCAGCTGCCTGAGCTGCCTCTGTACGTCTCCCTTTTGGCCTTTGCCTGGCTGAGAAAGGAAAAATGCTTCTGATTAAGGGGATAACTTCTGGATTTCTTTCACTCTCCCCCCTCCTTCAATAACTTATTAGCAAAGACTTTAGGTCCTTCCAAGCAGAGTGTAATGAGACAAAGTGCCCCTGAGGATCAGACTGCCACAAGCCGCAGGGATAAGAGGCAGACCGGTCCTTATCCCTTGGATCTCTCCCTTGATTTCTACCTACTTTACAAATCCAGCTTACAGCTCTGGTCAATGTGTTGTGCCCTCAACTGCCCTTCAGTACTTCTGTTACAGCTCAGGGGTTATACCAGCAGACACACGAGCAGAGTTTGGCCTGGGGATGTTTCCTGACTAATGAGAGAACAAGGAAGAGAAATAGCTTCGAAGTAGTGTGAACACAAATCATTCTTCCCAGCAATGTTTCTATGTTTGGCCATCATCCACATGCCTCTCTGTCATCTTAGCTGTACACGTGCTTGGTGGTTGGTGTGTGATTTTCTCTTCCTAAAACTGGGCATGGTGCAGGTTAGCGTCCTTCCCAAGGCAAGGAACAACTCCATGTGCCTTCATATGTTCTGCTTTAGCTAATTACTTTGTAGAGGTGTAGTACAATACAGAGTCAATGAGGTTAACTTCACACCTGGCTTGACTCCACTGGCTTGTAGTGGATTTACTCCAGTGACGCATATGGCCCATCTGTTTCCTCTGCCCTCATCAGCAATCTGTCCTTCTTACCATCACACTGCTTGAGTAGATAAGGCCAGCTGAGGAAGTCAGGTGTTTTTATGTAGATACCCCCTTATTTTTACCTCCTCTACAAAGTAAGGCACAGCTTAAGACGGTCATTTTAAGAAGACTTCTGCCCTACACTTGCTATATGTTTTTCAGCAAGGCCCAGGTTTTTGGCTATTTACATTATGTACATCTCTCATCAGATGTATAGAATTGTCACTTTGAATCAGTTCTATAAAAATCCCTTGTTCAAATATCTACGAGTTAGAGGAAAATTCCCTCTGGCCTCTGTTTGTGGTATGTACATGAAAGACATCTGCAGAAGAGGACCCCCCTGGGATTCACCCCCATCCAGCAAAGAAATTTAGGGCTGAGCAGAACTCTTAATTGGGGGCCTTAGAGCACTTTCTAGTGTGTAATTGGGCATCCTGCTGTCTTTCCAAGGAATGACTTAGTCCTGTCCCATTATATCTCCTCCTTCTGTATCAGCATTATTCTTACTATGACACCTCCCAGGCAAGCTTGCATCTCTGAGCATGAAAATAACTCATCTTAATGAGAGTGAAGTGCATGTTGCTTAGCAACACAGCATCACTGGGGTCTTCTGTGCTGAGCTAGGAAAGGCACTTAACAGGGCTATTTTCACTGTACTGTTGTGTCTTTGGACCACAAAGTATAGGGGGAAATATTTGCACTCAACTGAGAGGGAGCTGTGGGTAGAGTGAACCACTGCAGTGGGATCAGTGTGCAGAGACAAATGTGCCTTAGTTCCCCATGTTAGAGGGGAAAGTCATTTGGCTTTCCTGACCTAGTTTCCCTTGGGAAGGAGGCAGACGATGGCCCAGGGAGCAGGATCCTCTGTTTTGTGAGAGCAGCTGCTGTTCTCTGTGCTCTTGCTCAACAGCTGTCAGAATCTATGAGATCTGGCTGATGAATCAGTGCCAAACCTGACAAACCAACCCTGACTGGTAGCAAAGCATAGAGAATTGAATGAGCACAGATTGGAGATGGCACATGATGATAGCTAAGGAAAAGGGAATTGATGTCTTCCTTCCAGAAATCCCCATGCCTGTTTTCCCTTTGTGAAAAGGGGTTTGTTCTGTTCCTGGTCGTTTGCAGAACAGAGAAGTGGCAAAAGAATTGCTAATTCAGCCAGTGAAAAGCACTTCTATTGCTATATTTCCCATTGCAAACTGCCCCAAATACTGGGAATTTTTAGCCCTCACTATTATGAGCAACTTGCCTTTCTCCTCCTGAGCTACCAGAGCGGAGAAATACAGCATGCATTTGCTTTAGGCAAAAAACAGGGTCACATAAGCTTACTGGAATGAGAATAGCTCATGACTGCAATTCATGGCTGCAGCCCACTAAGGCATAGGGATATGGTGTGACAGACAGCTCTGCCTGAACCTTAGGATTTTACATAAATGGTTTTCTCTTCTTGATCTTTTTACTAAGCTCATCTTCATCTTGGTCCTGCTGAGTGCAGTCATGTTAGAGTCTCAATCTCTTTCTGTTTGCAGGACTTCTCCTATGATGACTCAAAGGTGGAGTTTAATGTTGATGCCCCAAATGGAGTGGTGATGGAAGGCTACCTCTTCAAGAGAGCTAGCAATGCTTTCAAAACATGGAATCGGTGAGTAATAACTCATATTCCATTTGATATTTGGGCTGAGACTCTTGAACACAATTAATACTGCCTGCACAGGAGCACACTTCAGTTTTAGGAACATCATAGCCACTGTTGTTATCACTGGAAAGATTCTAAGCTGTATATTCCTCTGAGGCTGCATCATGGAATGAGCAAGTTCATGTTCTGCATCTCAGTAAATGCCAGGGAAAAAAAAAAAAAACAGAGTGCTTTCTACAATGGAATAATGACCAGATTCCATGGAGGGAAGATAAGGCGCAGTCAGCTCTGCCCTAGGAGAGCTATGCATTTATTACAATTAAGAGAAATACCCTAACACAGCAGGACATGCCATGAGAATCAAACCTGTCTATTAGGAAACAGGGAGATATGTGAGAGTGGAGACACCAACTGTCCTGCTGGGAGCTGGGAAATGGCTTTCAGTGACCTAACCCTGCATCAAAGTGTTTCATCTGATAGGTCCCTGGGAATGCCTTGTGCTGTCTGCACTAGTCAGGAGTGTCTGCAGCTGCCAGAGACCTTGGGGAAGGGGAAGCAAAGGTTTCCTGTTCTAGCCTTGGTCAATATTTATGTGTTTAGCTTCTCTTGAGAGAGTCAATGAGTTTCATGCATGGTTGTGCAAAAGGATTCAAGCCCTTCTCATGAGTTTATAATGCATGAGATCAGTGCCTTTTTGACATACATTTCCTGCTCTCACAGAACAGGGAAATAATACAATATTAAGAGGTCTTTTACTTGGCTCTGAGGTACATTCAGAGTATGTTGGGTTAATATCCAAACCTGTGCTTGACTCTTGTGATAGAGAGGAATGGTTCCTCCCCGTATCCTCATACATCTCAGTCATACACAGTCTGTAGCCTCCCCACAGCCATCTCTGTCTCCTCAGACCCACCTACTCTTAGCCATATCTGCCTGCATCTGAGCTATTCACAGCTCCTGCAGCCTACTCATCACCTTCTCACTGTCACTTAGCTACTCACTGTTGGTGCCTCCTCCTCCTGTGAGCAAGAGGGGGCAGGAAGAAAGAACAGCAAAATCCACAGTTTGGGATATTGGGCTGGGAGCCAGCACCAGGCAGATATGCATGCTCTGGGGTGGCCTCCAAGTACCTGTATTTTTCCATTCCTCCCTGGATACGTCAAATCCTTTTGTTGTCTTTTTTCTATTTAATATTTCAGCAGTGACAAAGAGAACCCTGTCTCATCTCATTTTCCCAGGGAACCTAGCTCTTTTGCAAACAGAATGTGTAGTACATGCACTAAATAACATCTTGCTGCAAGCCTCTGACTCTCTACAGTCAAGGTATTGATTGCAAGGTATTCAGGTATTCCAGTATCTTCTTCCTAAAGCTTAGAGTTGGTGATGGTTTCCATTGCCCTCCATGAGGGTGACCAGATTGCTAAATCTTAGGCTGTATCTTGGAATGAGGAAATGACCTGGGGGTTTGGATTAAGACACCAGAGAATTATCTCTGCTGTCAGCATCACATGGACCTTCTGTCACTTATATTTTAATGGAAAGCTGCTGGCTAGTGATTTATTGCCTCCTAAGAGGGTAGACTTCCTTCACCCATACCTGTGTGTAGGGGAAGCGGGAGCTTTGGCATTGTGTGACCAGCTTCCATGGTAAATGTCAATATACCCACTGAGCACATATGGAAGTATGCCTAACCAGTGCAACATGTCCCACAGGCACTGGATTTACTGTCTGCCCCAGTATGCAGACACAGGCTGCTGCCCCAGTAATCATAGGCAGTAACTTGGGGACTGCCCTACTCCTCTGTTTCTTCCTATCTTTCCTTCCTTTTTGCTATCCACTGATGTACCTAGAACACTTGCCATCATAGCATCCTGATGCCAGGAGTCATTCCCTAAGGCTGGAAATCCTTTCTTGTTCTCTGAGGGAGGGCACTGGACAAGTGTGAGTTTTTCCTGTGATACTACTTTCCAGCTTCTTGAAATAAATCATACTCTTAAAATGAAGAGATACCTGCTCTGCCAGAACAAGCTGCTAGCTCTACAGTTCAATTCTGACATCTGTCTGTCTGTCTTCCCTCAGGAGGTGGTTCTCCATACAGAACAGTCAGCTGGTGTACCAGAAAAAGCTAAAGGTCAGTGAGGCTGCCTCAGATGACCCTGGCAGATTAGCCAACTTGTCTAGTATCCTGCTTTGCTGGGGACTTCCAACCATGGTGGGGGAGTGGAGTGGAAGGAGTGGGGAGGGGAATTGCTTCAGAAGGACAGGAAGCCTATTCAGGCATTATTGTGCTCCAAAGTTAGACTGTGCTGAGATCTCAGTAGCAGTAGATGGTGTGTGGCATCCTAAATACCCCTGTTCAGCAGAGGAAGTTAAAGTCCACACTAAGCCTGCCACTTCAGGTACATGTTGTCCCATGCTTTGATTCTGTATAAGCCCTTCCTGTTGCCCTGGAGTTATCCAGTGGTGGGCTGGCTCTGCTTTTCTGGACTCAGCATATGCTAAACCAGCAGGGTTTGGGAAGGAGTTTTCTGAGAGGCCTGATTGTGTCCTACACAGATTGAGGGAGCCAACAAAGCCACCTCTTCTCACCCTTTCAGGATGTCCTCACAGTCGTGGTGGAAGACCTGCGGCTCTGTACTGTCAAGCCATGTGAAGATATCGAGAGGAGGTTTTGCTTTGAGGTCGTCTCACCTACCAAGTAAGTGTATGGTATGTCTATGCTGAGGCAGTGGAACCCTGTCCTTTTTCTCTTTCCAACTCATTTCCTTCCTTCTCAGGAGCTGCATGCTGCAGGCTGACTCAGAGAAGCTGCGTCAGGCCTGGATCCAGGCTGTGCAAGCAAGCATCGCTTCTGCGTACCGGGAGAGTCCTGATAGCTACTATATTGAAGTGAGTGAGTGGGTCATGAAAGAGCTGTAGTTTTGCCTCAGAACCCTCATAGTGGCCTTCTGGGATGTGGCAGGTCCCGTGTGTATGTGAACTGTTGGGAAATACTTCTGCCCTCAAGGAAGGGATCTGATGTCAATATGAACTCAAAGGCAACAGTTATTCACCAACAAAGCAAGCTTATAAAGCTGGGCTGGGGGAAAGGCAAGGCTTTAAATCAGTGTCTTGACATCTTCACTTTCTTGCCATCCCTGTGGATTGATGTTCACCTAGGAATTAAATTCCCCTGGGAAGGGTTTGCTCCCTACTGGGGACAGGTGCAAGCAATGCACAGTGATAGCAGGGGTTTGCATGCTGCCGGAGCAGGGATGAGGTGCAGCACAGCCTTGGGGTAATAAGAGACATTGATGAGGCTTTACCTGTTCCTTTCCTGGACTGGCCTTAGTTTGTTCTTCAGGTAATGCTCCCTATCAGTGCCTCTGCTATGCAAAGCTCTGGTTAGTTGCACAGTCCTCTGCAGAATCCTGAATCCCTTTTTCCCCTGCAGAGACTGGACCGAACTGCTTCCCCATCAACCAGCAGCATTGATTCCGCTACTGACTCCCGGGAGCGCAGTGTGAAAGGAGAATCCATCCTACAGAGAGTGCAGAGCATTCCTGGGAATGACCAGTGCTGTGACTGTGGTCAGCCAGATCCTCGCTGGGCCAGTATCAACCTGGGCATTCTGCTGTGCATCGAGTGCTCTGGTATCCACAGGTACTGCGTGCATGTGTGCTCTGTGCAGCCAGGCAGGGATGGATTGTAAGCTCCTGGAAAAAACGGTGGAGCCTGAATTATAATTGACCATAATGTTGGTACAGAGAAATCGAAAAGTGATTTCTTGATCTGTCTATACAGATAGATCCAAAAGTGATGCACATCTGTGCATGCATATGCACAAAACTCTGCTATAACTAAATTTGCATAGAGAAATACGTAAGAAGTAGACTGATCTTGTTCATCTTATGATGCATGAGAAGTTCTGTTTTGAGGCATATAACCATTTCAGTTTTCTCCCTTTTGGATAAATAGGAGTCTGGGTGTTCACTGCTCCAAGGTCCGATCTCTCACACTGGACTCCTGGGAGCCAGAGCTGCTGAAGGTGAGTGTTGGCTTTTAACAGCAAGAGATAGATAAATGTTGAACATGGAGGGAGTCTTACTTGGTGGCAAGCTAGACTAGAGGGAATTTAGCTTCTCATCTGAGGATTTCATTCATTCCCTGTTGTATTGCAGCTGATGTGTGAGCTGGGGAACAGCACCATGAATCAGATTTATGAGGCACAGTGTGAAGAGTTGGGACTTAAGAAGCCAACATCAGGGAGCTCCAGGTGAGTTCAGTCTCTTTTTCTAGCCTGAGCTTGACTCTCAGAAAGGTCTGGGACATTACCAGCCAAGCAACCTGCTGAAACATGCTTGGGAAGCAGGGCTTGCTGGGTTTCCGCTTGCCCTGAGACCATGCAAATACACGTACTGAAGCATGTGGTGTTGCCTGGAGAATCACAGAATAGTTATGGTTGGAAAGGACCTTAAGATCATCCAATTTCAACCCCCTGCCATGGGCAGGGATACCTCACACTAGACCATGTCACCCAAGGCTCTATCCAACCTGGCCTTGAACACTGCCAGGGATGGAGCATTTAGGTTTGCTTTAGGTGAATGATTCTGCTATGCACAGCTTTATGCTGCTCTCCTCTTAGGCAGGACAAGGAAGCCTGGATCAAAGTGAAGTATGTGGAGAAGAAGTTCCTCAAGAAGCTGCCAAATGGGGAGGCGCTAACAGAGAACGAGCGGAAACCACGGCGCTGGTGTGTGAAGAAGTGCCAGAGGCACAACAGCACCACCAAAGCACCCACAGCTCCTAGGAAGTACCGCCACGAGGCAGGCAATGCATCACCAGCCATGTTGTCCTCAGGTGGGAACCCCTCTCTCCCCGCTCCCCATGCAGAACGTGGCCTGTCCACCACTCTGCAGCTGCCCTTACAACACTGGAGCCCTGGCTTTAGGGCCTGTGAGCCTTCCAGAGGTAGAAGCAAAATACTGTTGCACAAACTGTGTTGACATGGGTATTTAGAGTCATTTCCTAACGTTTTCCATCTGTTTAGGGAGGTTCTTGTGGCTAAAGGAAGAGATGATTACACTAGGGAAATCCAGCATAGGGTGATACATATATATATGTGTGTATATATATATAACCATCCAGCATAGGGTGATAAACATATATATATGAACATATATATGCTGCTTTGTGCATTTTCTTTTGTATCTCAGTTTCCTACTTTGTAATAAGTTTCAAATCCTTTGATTTTTACCTGGTCTGTAAGAGAGGCCATGCTTCTAAAGGATGCTGGCTGCTCAGGATGCTCTGGGATGACTTGGTCTGCAGTGTATCAGCTGTGGTCAGGTTTTTGTTGTACTTTGAGGGTGCACTTGGGCATGAGTATGGCACTGGACACTGGGTTGCATTGGATGTGCAAGCTCAGCATGTGTAAATCCAGGTGTGTGTTATTAACTGTGTATTTCATATCTCTGTGTGTAAAATAGCAGCCACACTGGAGAGGAAGTTCCGCCGAGATTCCCTCTTCTGCCCTGACGAGCTGGACTCTCTCTTCTCCTACTTTGACACTGGTGCTGGCTCCGGCCCACGTAGTAAGTATAAAGAAAGTACCCCTGCTCCTGGCACGCTTCACCTCCAGCTCTGCCAGGGCATGTGCATTGCACCTGACCTAAGGGAAGGTATCGGCCTCACTGGAGAGGGTAAATATGTCAGAGGAGTGATGGGGAGTTAGTTACACAAACTCCAACCCATTGCTCTGTTATTAATACCCAGTCAGTCCCTGGTGTTTGCATTCTGATGGGATTTTTTTTCCCAACATCTTTTGCATTCCATCAGCTTTTTTTTCTCTCTTTTTTTTTTTTTCCTGGTTTTAATTTTGGCTTTTAATTTTTTTCCTTCTTTTTTTAATAAGTCCTACTCTGGACAGTTTTTGTGTTTGTGACGATGAACTCCCCTCATGTTCCGTCCACCTTCCTCTAGGTGCCAGCCACATCTCTATGCAGCATCCGCTAGCAGCTGGCCCATGGAGTGGCAGTGGCATTGGTCCCGGTGGGAGCGGTACGCCGTTCCTCCTGGACGGAGGTAAGGTGACGCTCTGGCAGCTAGCAGCAAAAGAGACACCCAAATTTTACTGTTCCAAACCAAGCTTCAGAAGCAGTTTTGTGTTTTCTTTCAGCCAAATGATTGGAACCCGTACATAGAATCATGGAATTGTCAGTCGCTTGTGGGAAGGAGAGCCTGGTAGGCTTTTGGAAGGCAGGAAAGCTTCCTAGGGTTTCCTGCATACACTGGTTTGGGTTGGAAAAGACCTTAAGATCATCCAATTCCAGATGGGGCAGCCACAGCTTTCCTGGGCAGCCTGTGCCAGAACCTCAGCACTCTCACTGTAAAGAATTTCTGCCTTATATCTTACCTTTGTCTCCACTGTTTCAGTCTGAACCCATCACCCCTTGTCCTGTTGCTTCAGTCCCTGACGAAGAGTCCCTCTGCAGCATCCTTGTAGCCTGCTTCAGACACTGGAAGCTGCTCTGAGGCCTCCACAGAGCTTCTCTTCTCCAGCCTAAACAGCCTCAATGTTCTCAGCCTGTCTCATATGGGAGGTGCTCCAGGCCCTGATCATCCTCATGGCCCTCTTCTGGACTCACTCTTTGTCCAACAATTCCATGTCCTTCTTGTGCTGGGGACACCAGAACTGTAGAGTACCCCAAGTGGGGTCTCACTTGGAGAAAGACCTTACTTGGCTCAGCAGTCAGGTTGCTACATCTTAAAGGATCAGCTGTCCCTCAGATGAGATAAAGGATCCAATCATCTGCAGATGGGATCTCATGGCAAAGAGGAAGTGAGAAGTGTTCACTTCTAATGCCTCACATCTTCACAGAGCAGTCATGTAGTCCATTGTCATACTTAGCTGAGGAGTGGTAACTTCTCATGTAGCAGCTCAGTTGCTTGTTACTGTATGAGCTTCTGAGAAATACTTAGGGTCCTGAGTCAGCACAGCAGAAAATGAGAGGCTTTCCTACAAGTACATGTTATCTCTTGAAATGAAGATGGTGATGCTTCAGTGCTTGTCTGGGTCAGTGCCTTAAGGGCTCTTCCAGTTTCAAGGAATTCAGGGTTATTAGTCAACAAACAGTACTTGGGGGATGCAGGACTTCAGAGTTGCTCCACAGCCTTGTAGAAGAACATAGGAATTTATCACTGATTCAGTGGGAACAGAACTGGGAATTTGATGTATTAATGTTTGTGTGATGGGAGCCAGATCCTCCTGTCTTGCTTGGATGTAGCTCTAGACCTGTTGGAGTCACTCTATTGTCCTGATAATGGAGAGCGCAATCTCACCAAACACTGTTTCCCTTCTGCAAAAAACAGCAGTGATTCTTCTGACAGCAAAACCAGTGTGCCACTTCAAACCTTCCCTGGTGTCACTTCGTTATCTCCTTTGGCTGTTGAACAGTGCTGAAGGAGTACTTGTGAGCCAGAATGGCAGGACCATTGGTTTAGATAGTGTTCTTTATCTGGGTCTTAGCTTGAAGATTTCAACAAACAGCCTTTAAGGTTAAGGTGTCTTGTTCTGCTGTGGTTTTCAAGGCTCAGATCCTTCGTTCTTGCAGCCTTCCCTGCTGTTACTCTTTGCAAAGACTGCTCTGCTCATACTTAAGGAACTTTGTCAGCTTGTTTTAATCCCTCATCGCAAGGGGTTGAGGGTAGGTCTTGGAGTAGATCAGGAGGACTTAACCTGAGTTGTGGGAGGACAGACACCCCCAGCCCTTACAGTCATTGGGAAGTTAAAAGCAGCAAGGAGCTAACTCTAGATAGAGTTCCCAAGAGGTGCAGGCATTGCCTGGGACAGAGGGGATGTGCCATCTGTGCTCCCACAGGAGCAATTCCTGTCTTCCTGTCACCCAAAAGGGTGAAAGCTGGAAAGGTACAAAGCTTCTCTGCCACTGACACATTGTGTGTCCTTGAGCAAATCACTTCACCTCTTCCTCACTCCATTTCTTGTCTTGTAACATTCATCAGCTAAGCAGGGAAGATGAGAAGCACTGTAGGGAACGGGAGGGGATGTCTGTGAAGGTGAATGTGCCAATGGAGAATGCTTTAGGGGTTTGGCCTGGAGATACACAATGTTGATAATATCTGCTCCAGTCATGATCAGTTATCTGTCACAAGAGCAATGCATTGGCGACTGACAACTGAAAAGCTCTGGGGGGAGAGCATGGATAGAGTAGAAACTGAGACTACCAGTGGTAAAAGCAGAGGGATGTGTGTTTGCTTCTGACACTGCATAACCTGCTGCAAAGCTGTCTCTGCTGCTGCTCTGCTCCAGTCTACGTCACGGCGTCCCTCATGGATTGCAGCAAGGGCTGTCCTCAGCAGTCCAAAGTGCCACGGCAATGCTGGAGCATCCCTGCATGAAGGGCAGCGTGGGGACACGAACACCATAAGGCTTTGCCATTTTTCCTTGGGCAGTGTTATTGAGTGGGGCTAAATGGGGTAGCAGTCCCCCTCTCCCTCGCTGCAGTACCCGGTGCAATGTGTGTGTGACGTTCTGCGCAGCCCTTTTCCCCTGTGGTCTCAGCTGTGCCTGGTATTGGAATGCCAGGGTATTAAAATGGGCTTGGTTTGTCTTCTGTTGGCCCTGCAGGTCTGAGCAGTGACAGTGGACTTGGAGGGAGCACAGATGGCAGCACTGATATCCTGGTATTTGGCTCTGTGGTGGACAGCGTGACAGAGGAAGGTGGGTGTCACAGGCCACAAGTGTGGGGAGGCTGCTAATGCAAAGGCAGGATGGATGGTGAGGGCTGTCTGGTGCCAAGAACAACAAGGAACAGAAGAAACTGGAAATATGAAGCTATTGGGTCACCTCTCTCCATCTTTTTTTGCCTCTTAGAGTGTGAGGTGTCAGAGGAGTCGAGTGGTGAAGCAGAGACTGAACAAGAAGCATCAGATCTGGAGGACCTGAGGGAGCTGCATCCTGGCTTGTTGATCTACAAGGCAGCACAAGCCCGAAACCTGCCTCTCATGGCAGAAGCACTTGCAAATGGGGCTGAGATCAACTGGGTGAATGATGAAGATGAGAACAAAACTCCTCTGATTCAAGCCGTGATGGGGGTACGTTGCGCTGGTGGCTGGGAATGGGAGGTCTTGACTCTAGTTCAGAATGCACTGACCATGGCATACTCACAGCCTGGTACATGCTCATGGATCCTCTCAGTACTGCTGGCTGAATTAAGTTAGAAATCCCTTTTGTCTTGGCAGGGCTCCTTGATAGCCTGTGAATTCCTGCTGCAGAATGGGGCAGATGTTAACCAAAGAGATAGCCGAGGCCGAGCTCCCTTGCATCATGCCACATACCTGGGGCACACTGGGTAAGTTCTTCGCACGTTGCTGTGATGTGCTCCATCACCCTTAGATTGAGGTGCAGCCTTAAAACAGGGAGCCATGGGGTGAGGTGGGCAGGGGAGCTGGGGTTTCGTGAATTGGTTATTGCAGAACATGCCCTTTTGGTTATCTTTGAGGATATTTGTCCCCATATTGATGGGGTAAATGGGGCCCTGTAGGTTTCTTTAAGCCAGTGCATCATGTCCTGATTTAGACCAATACAAGGGGAGCTGTATCTGCTTAGAGAAGGACATTGTCCTCTGTCTACGTCAGTGTGGGGTGGGGGAGCTGGCATTCAGCTCTGATGGTCTTTTCTTTCCCTTGTACAGTCAGGTCTGCTTGTTCCTCAAGCGAGGAGCAAATCAGCACGCGGTGGATGGCGATGGGCAGGACCCGCTCAGCATTGCAGTCCAGGCAGCCAATGCAGACATAGTCACCTTGTAAGTGCAGCCAGGACTTGGCAGTGCATGTGTGGAGGAATACTGCCTGTAAATAGCCATGGGGAGGAATAACCAAACCCCTCTCCCTTGTGCTTTGTCCCTAGGCTGCGTCTGGCTCGGATGAATGAGGAAATGCGAGAAGCAGAGGGGCCCTTTGGACAACCAGGTCAATATCCCAGCAACAGCCCTACTGAGCTGCAGTACAGGAAGTGTATACAGGAGTTCATCAGCCTTAATATAGATGAGTGTTAGTGACAACTCCCCCACCTCCCCTTCGCTGTCTTGAAGTTGGGCTGAACTTGTAGAAGCCCTGAGAAGCCCCATCCTTGGTATCTTGGTGTTTCTTGCAGATTGGTCTGTTTTTGATGCCTGCACTTATAGATTGAGATGCACACAGGAAGGAAAAGGGATCTTTCCTGTTAGCATTAAGTTCTCATGCTTGACTACTGGATGGTTGATTTTTGTATAGGAGACTCCTAGGGCATAACCACAGACCATGGCACATGGACTTGAGTGTGTGGAAAGTATGGGAGGTGAGTTTAGCATTTAAAAAGAAGACACGAAAAGGAAACCCTCTATCACCAGGAGGAGCCCACCAACGATACAATCAGACCTGTCTGCTTCAGCATGGTTTCCACACACCAACTTCTCATCTGAACAGGCTGGGAGGGATTCTGATGTGGAGCCCTCTGTCCTGGCAGCATGACCAGCAGCCTGCTCACCCACGGGACTGCTGCAGCAGCTTGCAAAGCTAAAGATGACCTCGAAGTCAGGACCAGGCCATTCTGAGGAGCAGAGATTTGCTCCAGCAGGCACAACGGAAGGGGTAGGGTTGAGAGCGATGGCTCCTCACCTCGATTGCTCTCAGGACTATACCAGCCATGCTCCCCTTAATTTGCCCATGGTGGTTAGCTGGTCAAAGCCATAGCTCACCTGCTTCCAGGGGTAAGGTGCAACCTGCATATAGTGTTATGGAAGCAGCAGTGCTAATCTGTTGAGGCTGGGAGAAGCTTGTCGCTGGCGATGGGCTTTCTGTCAGGGCAGAGAAGCCACGTCCAACTCCCACTGCCTGAACGAATGGCTGCACGATGCAATTGGACTTTGGTTCAGTTTGTTTCCTGTTCCCTTCAGATTTCTGACTTAGCATCTCTGTGAAGGAGACTTCTTGCATGTGTATCCATCCCTCTGTGCTCTCCCCCCGCATGCTGAAGCATGTGAGATGGGCATCTCAGCAGCTGGCCCAGGGGCTTTTGACTTCCCCAGTTCCAATGCCCGGCAGAATCTTCTTCTTTTCATTTCTTTCCTTGGATTATTCTTTGCTGGAGTGGGGGAATGCTGTTTGACTTGGAGCACTTCGTTGCTGTGTTTATGGTCTGTGTGATGGGATCATGCTCCAGTAGCTCCGCAGAGATGCTGCAGCCATGGAGTGCTGGCTCTGAGCACATGTACCACTGGCAGGTATCCTGTGGCTGGGGTTCTGGGTGCCAGGCTGAGGTGTGCCCCTGTAAGAGCCTCTGGGAATGTCCTCACCTGCAGTTGACATCGGTTTTTGAGGACTCATGGCTGTCACTCCACAACTGGTATTCACCTGCTTGGGCTCCCAGGCTGCTGGCTCTGGGCTTGGGCCGTTGTGCCTTATGGATAGCACTGGGACCTTGAAGGGATCAAGATCTAGCAAGGAACGCAGGAATACCAGGCAGAGTTCCCCATCCTCCTGCATTACATCAGCAGGGGTTACACAGGCAGAGTATTTTTCATCCAATACATGTTTGAGTCCTTTATGTTGTTTTATTCTGGCTGCAGTTGTGCTGCTCCCCTTATAAACCTTCAGCTCTCTTCTGTTGACGTGTGTCCTCAGATGCTGAAGCAACAGTGATCCAGCTCCTCACTCAAGGTACTACCCTCAGGCTGACCCAACAGCACCAGTGTCCATGTTCACATCTAGAAGTGGACAATAACACATCAGTCTCTGGTAGGGTGTTCTCTCAGTCCACTGGAGAATCCCTGCTTCCTTAGGAAAGTGCTGTCCCAAGCTCTGCTGCAGCCACACCACAGTTTTCCATCTGTGCAGGTCGGGTTTTGAAATCCATCTTTGTCTTGTCCCTTTCTCCTTCTTGGTCCTTTTGGGATGCATGGTGCTGAGCACCAAGTCCCAGCTGTGAAACTGAAATGCTCCTGGTGACTGCTGGAGCTGCTCAGATCATGGCAGTGCAAAAGCTGCCCCAGGGCCTTTGTGCTTCCGTAAATAACAATCAATCTCCTTCCATCAATCCCGGGAAACAAAACCAAAGGAGCTTGGCCCCAGTGGCCTTTCATGGCATTTTCTCCTTCAGCCCACTCTTCCTGTCCTGCTCTGCACACAGCAGTGCTGCTGCTGAACCTGGGCTGTGGAACTCTTGGTCCAAAGCATTCCATGGTCACTGAGTGGAGAGGACTGTCCCCCCATACAGCCCTGCGGTACCAGATGCAGGCAGATGTGCACTGTGCATAGCTGTTGCTGCAGTGCTGCCACGTGGTCTTCTTCAGTTTGTGCTTAATACGCCCTGAGTTAAATCTTTCTCCCCGATACCCATGTGAGGTACAGCTGGCATTACAGAGGTTACCACTTTATGCTCTCCTGGAGCTTCATCTCTTGGTCCTTTGCATTGGGCTTTGTCTTCTTTCTGGTCCAATTCACCCTAAATTCAAATGGTGATGTCTTCACTTGTCACTGCCCCATTTGACACCCCTCCCTTACCAGTGGAGCCCGCTGGTGCTGATGTTGCTCTCAGTCTGGATGGGATCAGGAGCAAGTCTGTCACATTATAGATCATCAGTGGTGTGAAACACCCTGCAGTGCTCACTGCTCCGTGCAGAGCTCAGAAGGTGCTGGGATGTGGTGCTGAGCCTGCAGCAATACGGCAAAGCCCTGAAGCATGGGTCTGCCTTCAGCAGGACTGTGCTATGCTTAGGCTGAGGTCTTGAGGATCACCCTGCAGTGTCCACATCAGCACTTAGTGCTCAGTACAGGAGCCAGCATCCAGCCAAGGGCGCATTGTGCTTCCTGGGTTAGGGATTTCGTGTAACGAATCCTCTTTGATAACCCCATCCCATTTCATACCTATCTGCCACAAGTGAGGCTTTGCCAGTGCCGATGTCCCCTCAAGCTCTGCCCTTTCCTGGGGCACTGAATCAGAGCTGGCATCTTTCAGGGTACTTCAGAGAGCTCACAGGTGAAACGGACATCTCACCACTGCCGCGGTCCTGCTGTGATGCTGAACTCAGCCCGCTCACTGCCCAGCACTGCCTGGTTTACATGGGCAGCACCTCCAACCACCCCCATTGCTTTTGGGGCTTTTTAGGAGTTAGAAACGAGTGATGCTTGCTGTGAGGCAGTGAGAACTGGAGCCACAGCTTCCGCTTTGCGTCACTTGATTCACAGCACCAGGGGCTCAGAACAAGACCAAGGTCCTGTCCAGTCGAGCCCACTGAAGCTCTGCCCCACTGCCGAAGTACACGAAGTCAAAACAGATGTAAATAGTGATGCAGAAAGCAGTGTCTTGCAAGACAATTTCTCTATTGTATTGGTACTTTATTTAGACTCAATGTATAAAGCAACTTTGTGCACTTTTCCTACATACAGTATTGGGGGGGGTTATGTTCTTTTTGTTATGGGTTTTGTGCTGTCTTTTTTAAGCAGTGAACTTGTTTGTTGAGTGTTTAATTTATTCTCGCTGTGCCCAGAGGATTAGTGCAATTATCTTCAATACAGTTGGGCTGTATTTAATGTCAGGAGTTTTTTTGTAGCCTTCCTAGGGAATGCCCTTCAAACCCTCCCTTTCCCCCCTCTCACACACAGTTCCCTCCCTTTCCTCCTCCCCTCTCCTCCCTCCATTGCACACATCAGAACTGCCTCTGGTTCAAAATGCCATCGCTTTCACCCAGCCTGCAGTTTGTAAAGCAAGAAGGCTCTCCAGGAGAAGGCACTTCTCAATGTTCTCTGTGCTCCTTTGCTTCCTTTGGCTGGGGATGTGTCCGTGTGTGTGTGTGGAGGTTTGGAGCGAGGACGTTGTGCACGATTTCTTTGCAAGCAAAGGGAAAGGCCGAGCAGGCCCTGAGGAAGGTGGGGATGAAGCCCCTTCCTTTGGGCCTTCTTCAGCCGCAGCTTTGTGTTGTACAACCTTGTTGGAGGCATGGAAAGCCAAACCCCTTCTCTTTGCGTTCTTCTGGTGTTATCCATGCCACGTGGTCGCAACCACAGTGAACATGAGAGTTGCCTTTGTCTAGAAAGCATCATGCCAGGCATTGCCCAACCCATGTGGACCCAAACCATCGCCTCAGCCATGCGGATTCTGTCACTTTTGAGTTGTGGGGATCAGTGAACGGTTCCATCCCTGCCCCAGCTTTTGTTTGACTCCACCCAAACCCTGCACAACCAAGTGCCTGGACAAGGCAGTCAAGGGTTGAATCTTCGGGGTCTGCCACGTCTCTGATTCCAAATGGGATGAGTTCAGGTCACTGGGAAGTGGAGATGCCACGTTCCGTCTCCACACGTCACCCAGGGAAAGCCTCAGGTTATGGTAATGCTGTTGTCTCTGAGATGGTCTCTGCAATGGGGAATTCCTTTGAGCAGTGCAGAGGAAAACCAGGGAATTGGCAGAATTTGTCTTTAAAGAGAAAGGTTTGAGGAGCTGAAAACATCTCAGAGCAGCCAAAATGCCATCATTTATGCAAGAGGAAGAGCAGGACCTCCTAAAGGAATGCACTGATTTACTTATTGCCCAGTGGCCACAACACAGCAGAGTGTCTTGTGCTGAGCTGCTGGTGGTGCTGTGCTGCTCGCCTGTCCCTGAACCCACTTCTCACTGCCCGAGCATCATTGCTTTCAACCAAAGACAAGAGGCTGAAGGGATTAACCACGCTCTTAAACCATGGGGTAGCTGATGCCAAGTGTCCGTGTGAGTGCTCGTGTGTGTGTGTGGTGCTGTTCCGTGGAGAAGAGGCTGAGCAGGAGAGAGGGAGCTCTGAAGAAAGAAGGTTTTCCTTTGACATTCCAGGCTGTCCAGTGCTGTTTCCATAGGAATGGGATTCGCATCAGTCTGCTGGGTCCTCCTCAGCCTTGGGGGGAGTTGGGGCTGGGGTTACTGCAAAGCCAGCACTGCCAGTGGGAACTCAGAGCCTCTGAATGGGAGGGAATGAGGGGCAGAGGTGGGAATAAGAGCGCTTCCAAGGCATGAGGAGGACCACGTGTGTTTGCAGCAGCTGAAGGAGGAGCCTTTGCTCCACAAACCCCCTCAGCCAGCCCTTAGTGCCAGCGTACAGTGAAGGAGCAGGTTAGCTTGTACATCCCTGTGCTGCTGTCAGTGATGTGCTGCCTTTGGCTGGCAGCACATCCATAGACCTCAGTTGACTTAAATCCATGTGTCCCTCTATAACAGCACATGGATCATAGTGTGGATTCCCAGGGCTCAGTTGACTTGAATCCATGTGTCCCTCTATAACAGCACATGGATGTTAGATGGATCCCACTGTGTGAGACCTGTGGCTTCTGAATCACGGTAGAGCCTTTCTTCCATAGGGTTACATAGGTGAGAGCCTTTGGGATGAGCAAGCCTCCTCCTGGCCATGAATCCCAACCCTTCCTATTGAAACAGCACCAGAGGAAGAAGTTCTCTCTTTCGGCAGTGGAAGTTGCCCCGTGTGGTTGTTGCACACTGGCTGCTGGGCTGTAAATACGCTGTAACCTATTAACCCCCTTCACTTGCCTGCTTTCAGTAGGACTTTGTACCACGTTTTTTAATCCCCCCTTTCCCCGCACAGCCTGTGCTGACTGTAACTATGGAACCAGATCTCTGTTATTATCTTTGTACTATTTCAAACCTGTTGCTGTGCTGTCTGCCTTTTTCCCCCTGCCCTTCTCTCGTCTCTTGGAACACTCTTAATAAAAAGCTCAAGAAACTCATTTCCTCCTCCTTCTTTGGCTTCATTTATTTGCATAGGGTTTCTTGCCTTGTTGCCTGTATTAACTGGAGCTAGAGAACCAGCCCCTTTTAACCTGTGCCTTCTCTGCTTGAGTTTGAGGGCAGTGAATAGACCGGAATGGCACATAATGCTCTGCATTTAACTCTGGGTTTCTGTGATGCTCTTTTGTGCTGCTGTGATTTCAGGATGCTTTGGGAGAAGGTTGGGGTAAAGGTGAAAGGCTCAGCTCAGCCTCCCCTGCCCCAACCCCACCATTGCTGTTCCTTCAGAGCACCTCTGTCAGTCAATGCTTAGTATGTGATGAACAATCCTGTAACAGGAGACCTTGCACTACAGGGAATCTTCTGCACATGGACCACCCTTTCCCACGTATCTCGGTGCAATCCTTCCCCTTGGTTTCTCTCACACTATGTGTCTATGGCAGAGAAATAAACGAAGAAGAAAAGCCTGGCCTGGCCTCATGATTTCTGTCATATCCGGCATGGAAAACAAATGTAGAAAACCAGGATTGTGGAATAAGCTCCGTTTTCCTTTGGAGGGATGAACACATCCCGGTTAATGCATCCAGGTAGGCTGGTGATCTCAGTGAAGGAGTTAAAGAGGAAGGATCCGTGGATGTCAGGAGTACTGCAGTCATTTAAGGCACTGATAGGAGAGCTGTGTGGTCTTATAGTGCATTTATAAGCACCGAGCTTGGGGGCCACGTGGTTTGCTCCTCACCTTTGCTGCTGCCTCCCACTTCACCCCTGTTTCCTGTCTAAAGCAGAGTGAGGTGTCCCCAAACCTCACAAGGACGACGCATTGGAGACTGAAAAGTGATTGCAGACACCCAGATCCCCAAAAGACTCTCTCTTTAGGTAATAAGGATTAAGTGCTCATCTGTCTTCCACAATCTGGGACTAATGCTTTCCTACAGCAGTAGGATTCTTGTAATTGGAGTTACATCTCAGTGTCAGCAGAATAAATACCATAGCAGTACACAGGAGGATTGGTGGTCTCACTGAACAAGGATATAGTCATGATTTTGCTAAGGTCATCTGCAGGAGGCAATAGGAATTCTGTGTCCCACTGCCTAAGGTACTGCTTGGACACCAAAGAGTCAGTGGCTGTTCCTGGGTCTCTCCATCAGCCCATTCAGTGTTTGCTTACCTGCTGCTGCTGGGTGAGCCTAAGAGCCTCATCCTAAAGAAACCCTGGAGAGCTGAGTGTTGTCCTCACAGCAGTTACCTGTTGGCCATGTGCAGAAGTGTATGTGGGTGGGCTGGGGCTTTGCTTCTCCTAGAAAAGGAGGAGCTTTTGTATAGGGAAAGAGTGTAGGGAGCAGGTGGGAATGCTGGGAAGCTGCCTGATGCACCCAGAGCGGGAAGTGGGATGGGATGGTGGTTGTCCAGGTCTCACTGTAGCATCAGGACGTGTTTGTAGGCACAGGACAGCACTGGTGGGGCAGTGGGGAAAGGCTCAGTCCCACTGTTAAGGAGAGGCTCAAGTGACTGTAATCAGGAGCTTACAGGGAGGTCAAGGTGGGTTTGTGACATTGCCTGAGCATTGATGTACCTGAACCAGCTCCTGATCAAAGCCTGCCTGACCATGAGGGTCATTGTAAGCCTTTGCACGTGCATGTGGTAGTGCTGAGGGCTGGTACTCTCAAGATCTTTGGGCTGGACACTTCATTGACTGCAAAGAAACAATTCTCTCATCATGAGTTGGAGGGAAGAGGACATCACAATCACAGTGCATCCTGCTCAAGTTGGCGTTGTGGAACCAAGTCTGTGTGTTCCCCTGAGCACTGCACCAACACGGACAGTGATGTCCTGGGAGCTCTGCAGCTCTGGATCAACCCTCCAGTGACTCTCCAGGACTGTCAAACAAGGGGCACAGGAGCTCTCTGTGAAAGACTAAAGGTGGCTGTCAGTGAATACCTGCTATCTTCCCACTTACCTTCTCCCCTGTGGCTACGTGGGTTCATCACCAGGTAAAAATGAGCTCAGTAGCTTAGTCCATGGCAAAAACTGCCCTAGAATGTCAAGCAGCAAACACAGAGCAGAGATGTCACTAATGGGATGCAGGTGCCTAATTATCTCTAGAATTGCAGCATAAACATGAAACCATCCCTGCACCAAAGGAGATCCTATCAAGAACCTCTGCTGGGACGCCTGAACTTTTTGCCTTCACTTGTGGTTTGGACAGCCCTTGAGTCACCCGGCACCGAGAGCTGTTATTACCTGATAGTGCCCCTCCACAGGTGGTTGTTTTGTTCCAGTGCAGGTGGACTGATGCTGTACCTGCCACAACAAGCTCTGGGTAGTCTGGCTGCTGGAAGAGGAGCCAGACAAGGAGTGAATGCCCTTATCTCTGTTCCTGGCTGAGCACAGGCTCCAGCAAACTGGTTGCATAAAGCACAAGGAGTGACCTTTGCCTTCCAGAGCACTCAGCTCTCTCCTTCCCATCTCTCTGCTGTCTCTTGGGCTCTGGAAAAGAAGAACCATGGTTATTAAAAAGGAGGAATTATCCCCAATCTGACTGTGAAGGCAGAGGCCTGGGGGCAGTTTGCATTGTTCAAGCTCATGGGTAATCCTGTTGTTGTTAGCAGATGGAAAGGCAAAGTAGAAATAAAGGGATTAATGCCTCTTCCTGTGTATCTTTGCAGGAGATGCCATGTACCAGGACATCTTCCGGGAGTTCTCTTACATGGCTTCAAACAACCCTGAGAAGCTCAAAAGGAGGAGCCTGCACTTCAGCCACTCCTGCAGATAGCCCTATCCACCCATCCGTCATCCATCCATTATCCATTCATCCATCATCCATTATCCATCCGTCATCCATCCATCCATCCTTCCATCCATTATCCATCCATCCATCCATTATCCATTCATCCATCCATCCATCCATCCATTATCCATTCATCCATCCATCCATCCATCCATTATCCACCATCCATTATCCATCCATCCATCCATTATCCATTCATCCATCCATCCATCCATTATCCATCATCCATTATCCATCCATCCATCCATCCATCCACCCACCCCTCTGCTGAGACCTGCTGGAAGCTCGCACTCTGAGCTGCAGGACATGGGAGCAAGCTGAGCTCAGCTCCTGAGGCAAGCAGTTCTCTGCTCACACACGCTTCTGCCAGCAGCCTGTGTTCTCCCTGGTGTCTGCTTTTGTGTGCTGAGCGGGACAATGGCAGACCTTCCAGGAGCAATTCCAGGCTAGCGATGGATTCAGGCTGTAGGTTTAGGTCCCAGCCTTGCAGTACCTGATTTAAAATGAAGTAAGGTGATCTTTCAGCCCTCTATGCCCTTTCTGCATTGCTATTCCTGGGAAAACCTCCCCACCCCAGGTGGATGCAGACATTGGCATTCGTGGTACTGCAGCAGCATCATGAACCCTTGTCCATAAATCATTTATCCCCCCTGAATGAAGCACAGCTCCTGAGCATTGACAGTGCAGAGGGGACCAGGTCTGAAGTGCTCTGAAACTGAGAAGTGAATGTCCCACACTTGGTTACGCTGCTCTATGGCTGTGTCACTGGAGCTGGACACTACTCCAGCCAGCACCAGCACTGGGGTGTCACCAGCTTCCCACAGTGGCTGCTGGATACAATTCCCTGCAGCAGGATGCTCTCCTTATGCCACCATCCCATCCCCTCACAGGAGAGGCCACACAGGACACAGCTGAGCTGTAGTGAGGTCCCAGACCTCCACAAACCCCTTTGGCAAAGCACTTCACTGTGGAACTCACCTCTTAGGATACCTCTGCACTGAGTGCCTGGAGACGTTTGGTTTACCATGGAACAGAAATACAACACTGATTCCATGGACACTTCCCAAGCAATATGAGACCAGAACCTGGCTCCTTCCCTCCCCATCTCCTGCTGCTTGTGCCTCTGGTGGGAGAGCTGTACTCTTCCCTAAGGCGCAGCTTTCAGTATTATTGTCATTTTTAGTATTGTATGTACCAAAACTAATGAGAGGTTGTGTGTGGACTATACAGGTATAGGCACCATGACATAATAAAGTGTATTGTCAGAATGATCTATATAAATTAAGACATGTAATATATCCTATGGCAGAAGGAATGTATTGTTTTGAAGAGGTGGGAGTGGAAAGCTCCCACACAGTGTCTATGAATGGAGAATAAAGACAGGGATTGTGGAATGTCCATTTCTGAACTCTTTGGGAGCTGGGAGGCCTCAACAGAGGGGCAGTGCACAGAGAGGGTTTGAGGTGGCAAAGCAAGGGTGGATTCCCACATTGGTGACACCGTTCTGCAGCTCCCCACGTGTAGGTGACGTTTCGGTCTTTCTGGTTCTAGATGCTCACAGCACTTTAATAGGAGAAGGTTTAAGTATGAGATTTATCTGGCACAGGTTCATGGCTTGAAAAGAGGGAGGAAATGACCTTTTCCCCACAGAGATATGAGCTGAGTTCCACTGGTGGCCTTTATCTGATTCAGACGCTCTGATTTCATTCGTGCTATTAACGAAGCACTCCAGCAATGGGGCACCTCAATAGACATCTCAGTCCTTCTGACTCCTGAGAGACAAACTCCAACGCCCTCCCTACCAGAGCACAGCTCCACAGGAGGTCACAGACGCAGGGACCCAGAGCGATGCTCTGAGGTGAGCATGGAGCCTCGCAGTGGGAGGTGCACACAGTGAAGGCTTTGGGCTCCCCTGCCCTTGCACTGTGGAGATCTGCCTCACACCAGCTTGTGCCACCTTCAGCAGAACAAAGTGGTGGTTTCTAAGCATAAGTAAGAAGCTCCCAGTGTGAAGGGAGCTTTAGAGCACCCTTCTCTGAGGCTGTGGGCTTGTTTTCAGCTTAGCAGCTACCTCTGTATCACGGAACATTCCTGAGCCCTGCTGGAGTTGAGAAATCAGCCCCACACTTTCTTCACTGTAGCCATACCTTAGTGCTTGTGGTATCATCCCTGCAGTACTGACCCATTTGGAGCTCCTTCCATCTGAGAAGTGCATCGCCAGTGTGAAGCACAGACACAAATGGGAGTCATGGCCTGAATCACCCAGCAGTGCCATGGAAAGGTATAAATCCAGAGCAGCAGCACCCTGCTCCAGCTGCTGTTCCCTGATGAAAAGCTGCTGTAGTAGCTGCCACTCTCCCAGATGACAGCTAAGCAGTGGGAAATGGACTCACCCACTGCAGTGGAGCCCACGTGTTCCTGTTCACTGTCACCTGGGTGGTGGTTTGCAGCCCCTTTCCTCTGGGTTTGCTCCAGGTCTCTGTAGACTCTCCTTGTGAATGAAAACAGAAGTAATTAAGCAAATGAAGCAAAAAAGTGACACTTTAAAAGCATCTCGGGGTCAGCAGCACACTGAAGGCTTTGGGGATCTCACCTTTGGGTCTGACACCAAACCTCTTTCCATATCTGACCCTGTGCATTTAGACTTCCGCAGGTAACGTCTGGACACTCTGGAGAAGCCTTTTCCATTCCCAACACTGAGAGGGAGCCATCAGACAGTAAAAAACCCCACGCAATGGTTGAAAGCAAAATAAAGTCAAACTGAACCCCAGTCACAGTCTGTATCCAGAGCACTTTATTACTTACAAAAGCTACAAAACAAAGCACAGGGATTTCCTGTTAACTCTCGTTTCCCACAGCGAGTCACAAACAAGAGCACAACAGTAAAATGCCCCTGTGCAAACCTCATCAAAAATAAACGTGTTCTTTTACGTACACATAAGTTACTGTCAAATATTAACATTAAGCCATCTCTTTATACATGGGCTGCAACAAAACCGCAGCATTTTAATCTCCTCAGTAAATCTGATGCTTTCCCTGTGACACACAGAAGTTTTCAACCCTGTTTCTTCCCTTTCCTTACCTGCAGGATAGTTAAGTCTCATTTGGATTAATCTAAAAGCATCTCAGCAGCAGCACCCTGTGCATTGTCCTCAATACCCAGGTTAAGGACGGAGAGGTGTCTGGGAAGCAAAGCTGTGATCAGAGCCACCTCTCATGACCCACTCTGTCATCCTGACTGACAGGAGCACAGAGTCCTCAGCCTCCTCTGGAAATCCTTCCCTTTAAGAGCCAGGCTGACTTCTCCTTTGAGTACATGTGTGAAATGTAGACGGGCCTGTCTGCAGCCACGGGCTGCTTTCCTCACAAGGCTTTAGAAGTTAAAAGCTATGAATAGGCTTTTATGAGGACTCCACGACTGCCCCAGAGAGGAGAACAGTTCTCCCCTCCCTGGATGCTCATTAGGAACAACAGAGCATTGCATGGTGCCCGAATCCAGGACACATGGATGGTTTAATCATGAACTGTAACTGCTGGAGGAGGATTACCAAGCTCACAGTGTGGTGTTCAGTGCTCACAGAATGTTTCTGTTTGCAACCTGAGCAATAAGGGAGTCCAAGTCTCCCTGTGTACAGACATATCCTTAGCTATTCACTTCCACTCCCAAAGTGCTGTCCTTCATGTACCTAAATCCATTGAGCACCACATCTGAGCAAAGCTCTGGCATTTCCACCTTGCTGGAGAACGGGTGAAGATGCAGGTCTCCCCTGTCCATGGCAACAGCCACTGCAGAAGGGTGAGGAGGAGCAGAATCATCACCTTTAGCAGCTTCTTCTTGCACAACTCGGTAGTTCTCTAGGGTCAAGCTCACACTGGGGATAGCAGGAGTATGAGCTACATCCATTGTCTTCCTTGACCTGAACCTTTGGTAGCAGAAGAGGAGAGACAAGACCAGTGTATCTATGAGCAGCTCAAACATTTCAACTACAGACAACACTGAGGATCCAAACCAGAGGCTCCACTGACTTCCCATGCTGGACAGAAGTAGATTCTCCTGTGGAAAGAATAAAGGGTTGTGTTTATCAAACACAGCAGAGCTCTGGGAACATGGAATCACTGCATGTTGCCAGCAGGTCAGTTAGCTGCCTGCCATTTGGGGACGAATTCTGTGTGATTGTGTAAAATGGGATATTTCCAAGTCTCTTCCCTAAGAAAAGCAATCCCATCCCATCTTGGGGGCTGTAAATAATCCTCCCTCCAACCCCATGCAGCCCACTTGTAACCAATGACAGGTAACAACGTTTTCAGCTGATGTACAGCAACCTACTGTGAGTAAAGGAGACTCGTTCACAGACTGATAGTTCAATTGCTGGTAGAAGATTGTCACCTTGGCAATATCCTTCCTGTAGTGGAGAAAGGGAGCAGTTAGCAATGGTGGGATGTCCACATGTCATTCACCTGGTGCAAGGTAGCTCTGGCATTCTCATCTCCCCACTCCAGCTTTCTTCCTGAGGGTGCTTGGGAAAAGGTTACAGAAGTGATTGTCTCACAGTGCTGTGAGCAAAGATGGGGAATTCATTGGATGACCCTGTACATTCATCCATAGTTTTAAGAAGAGCACCTTCTCACAGTGACTGACCTGTTGCTGGTGGAGTTATATCCATTCTGATGCCTCAGAGCTTGGCGGACCCAGTCCTGCAGCAGAGTAGAGCTATGTTACTGGCAATCTGCCTTCTGAGTTTGGGTATGTTCAATACTTTGTAAATGTACATTTCATTAGCAATCAAATGGCCATTGCAAGTAATAACAAAGGATGTCATTGATTGGTTTATAACATATAGTGATAGCTATCAAATGGTAGCTGTATTTGCCACAGTAGCAAGGAAAGACACTGATAGTTTAGTTGTGTGTAGTATTCTGGTTCTTAAACTCTGCCCTTACTGGCAATGCCACCAAATTATTTCCTCTCTCCAAATGTATTGGTTGTATTTACATATACCTTATCACCTCTATCACATCGATTAATTACCCAGTCCTACAGTCTGACACCCATTTAACATCAGAACAGGAGAAATGGCAAGAGGTCATCTCTGACTCACTGTTACCATCATAGCCCTGCAGCACCTCGCAGGCAGTAATGAGTTGTTACACCACAACACCCACTTTGAAGCAGAAAGTCATTAACACCAGTCTGTAGGTGGTAACTGAGGCAGTGAGGTGAATTGCTTAAGGTCACAAAGAAGTTTGGATTAGAACTGGAATTGAATGTACCTCTCTAGCATCTTAGTCTGGCATCCCAACTACAGGGTCATTCCCTTGGGCACAGGGTTTGGACCACTTTGCTTTATTTGCCACTTCCATTGCTGTGGCCTGACTCACTGTTTGCACCCTCAGTGTTCCAACAAGCAGGGTAAATACAGTTCCCCTCTAAACACAGAGTGGTCTGTATGGACTACCTGAGACTTCGCTGATGGCCATTTAGCTGTCCCAGCAGACACCTTGTACAGTGATTCCCTGAAGAGATAAAAATGGGAGATTGTGATCACTATGACTCTTGGCATTTAAAAACGCATACATGAAGGAGTTTGACAATGGGAACGACTTGTTTAAATCAAAAGTTCTGAGAACTCTGGGAAAAGCTCCTAAATCAGCTTAGAACATAAACCCAGAGGTTGCCTGAAAACTGTTCAGGAGGAAAACCAGAAGGGCTTCAAAATCCAGCATCAAACTGAAATCTCTGCTTCAGAAAATGCCAGTGGGTCCATCAGTTTTCCACTGAGTTTCCAACATTTCCCCTGGTGTGGATTTTCCCCTGCAAGTTGGCATTTATTACACTCTGCTTTTGTGACCTTACCGGCAGGGCTTGGGGCATTGCTCAAAACAATTGAGGTGATGATTTCTGAGCCTGTTGTACAGCTGGTAAAAGCAGTGACCTGGTGAAAGAAATGGAACGCACTCAGACACTTCCTTGGGAAATAGAAGGCTACCAAACTCTGCCCTCATCTGAGCCTTCCCAAACACACAGCACTCTCTGGGAGACCTATTTCTGGCTCACTCTCACTTTGGAATGGTTCCAAATGGAACTAATTACATGTGTGCAGTCAGGTGCTTCCGGTGTAAGGATCTGCTGAGGACAGGCCATCTAGAAACCCAAGACAAGTCATTCAAAGGTCTGTCTTACAGCAGCACAGCCACCAATGCTGACAACATGGAAGAGCTTGACCCTATATTAATGTCCTTAATAAAAGGATGCTTGATAGCACTGAGATTTTTTATGCACTATATCCATGCATACCCATGATATTTCCACACGGAAAGGGGTCTGCCACCTGGCTGGATTCAGCAATTAGTCTAAGCAGGAAATAGGCACAAACTAGAAGGGCAGATCTATGGAATCATGTAATCAGTGACCACTGTAGGAAGGTGTTCCTTCCACAAGGACAAGACAGCAGTCTTCTGTCTTACCCCAAGCAGGCTGCTTATTGTAGTCACAGTACTCAGCACCAGGAGGCAGTGGATAGTAGTAGTAGCCACAGCCGCATTTCCGAACCATTATGTGCTGAAAGCAGGAATGCAGACAAGCCTGGGAAATTGAGAAGGCATAAAAAGTTGGATGAGGCAGAAACTCTCAAGTGCCCCAATCTCCAGCAGAAGCCTGCAGCTGGTAGGAGACAACACACAGTTCTGTCAGTGCAAAAGACAGCAGCCAGCACTGGAGTGTGATGATGCAAAAGGTTTTCACTTCTCATTCCTTGCCTTTACCTCCAAGAACAGTGTTGAGCTCAGTCAGAAAGCTCACCCATTTTCATTATGGGAGTAACTTCTCAGTTAAACAAACATCTAGAGCCAAGAGCAACTACTCACACAAATAAACACCTGATGGCCCAAGAATTTCCCACCAGAGCAGTCCAGCTGCTTTGACTGGCTGATCTTTCTTGTGTTACAAGGAGGGAAGAGCCCCAGTGTCTAGGACTGAGTATTCATCACACAGTAAAATGCATCCCAAGATACAACACCCTGTTTGTGAGCTTCTTTTCAAAGGTGCATGAATCTCTCTGTTATCTCCAGCAATGAACCTACTGGTTTGTAAAAGGTCTCTAGAGAGTAAGGTGTGACTTGTTTGTTATTCATCCACTGTGAATAAGCTGGGGCTCTCAGCCAGCAGCTCTGACAATACCTGCAGGGTGTAGGAGTTGTTGTACAGGAGTTTAACATTCACATCATTGCCATTAGTTGTGCATTTCCCATAATTGCCACCCAGGCGATTCACCTCATCCTGTGGACACAGAGAAGAGGCCTGAGTGATTAGGAGCTGTAATTGGACCTATCCATAACCATCTAATCTTAACTGGATGGAGCATCATATACAGGGCAGGAAATGTAGTAATAGACATGAGCAGCCGAGCTATACCTTGTTAATAAAACATACACAGTACCAGGGCAAAGGTAGGAGAGTGCACGTGGTAAATCACTATCCTTCATGTGACAAGCAGTAGCTCATCAAATAACTAGATCACTACTGAATGTTTGCTCTCATCCTGCTATATACATGCAGCCCCCTGTGTAGAGCTGGAATGAGATGTAAGAGGTGGAATTGCCCCACAGATCAGGACCTATGTATTGAGGACTAAATGGCCCCTTGTACATTTGGAATCATTTTGGTTTACCCACTGGAAATCAGCCCAGTGAAGAGAGAAAAGGGGTTTGCACATACACGTATATGTATACCTCTATATATACATGTATGCTACTACTACATGTACACGCACAGCCAAGTGAACTCAGGAGTCCAGCAGGTGTGTTGTATGAGTCAGTGACAATGTTCAGCTCCTCACAGAAAGAAAAGAAACAATGCTCCTGAGAAGTGGCTAACCTGCTGAATGCCTATGGTAGTTGCAATGCCTGGTCTGATGTCAAAGCCTTCATGTTCCAGGAATGGTGTCTGATTGTGGTTGTGTATCATCACTTTCACACCTGCTACTGTAGACAAGAGTGGGATGTGATCCTTCTGCTCTGCTCTCAAGATAAGGGAAAGTCCTGTCAACCAGAGAAAGGGAAGCAGATAACAACTTATTCTGGGTCAAAAGAGGAACTCCACTAAGTCTTGAATTCTCAGCACTGATGGAATTGCTGTTTCAACTCACAGAAGAGCCATTCTTTTTCTAGAGTCCCAGTAAATTATCAGGTAATGACTACATCAGCTTATTCCAAAACTAGTAATATTCTGCTTGTTGTAAAGTTAAGATACTGCTGATATGGCTATCATGTATATGTGGCTAGTGAAGCAAAAAATAGAGTACACCATTTGTGCCACAGGACTAGAAGGGCTGTATGTCAGTAAGTCATGTATAGAAAGTGTATTTAAGCCATAGCCAAATTACATTTTATCTCTTTTTCCCAGCCTTTGCCAAATAACATACCGTAAGGAATTCCTGGTTTTGTAGCTGTCCAAAAAGAGTCTGTTCCCTTGCTGTTAAAAGTATAGCAGCTTCCAAAGACTGGGTGGTGAAAGTGAATATAGTCACTGAAATCAAGAGAGATGTTGATGGGTGTTAATTATGAGCGTAGCAGCACCTTTACCTCTATGTAGGATGTGTTTTGTATATGTCCACGTGTGTACGTACAGCAGTGCCTATGGAAAACAGTTGTTAACTCACTGGAGAGTACATAAAAGCATCAGAAACACTAAATTCAGAATCAAGAGTCAATTGCCCCCAGGAAAGATAAAACAGGACCTTATCTCATAAAATGATCCACAACAACCTTTGTAGACCTTTTTCCTCTTTGCTGGAAGTGTTCAGAAACACATTTGCCTTCTGCTTATTCTGTGTCATAGATGAGTGCACTGATGTTAACTTTGTATAAGTCATCTGCTGAAAACCAAGTAGACCAGCAAATGGCTCATGTGTGCCTGAGGCACAGCATTATCTTGGGTGGTGTATGTCAGTTACATGTGGAAGAACTTCCAGCAGTGGAGACCATAGGCATTCAGGGAAAAGAAGATGTACCTTTGCCTTGGGTATGTGTGGCAGGCTCATGTCTTTGCCTCTAGGGACAAAAGGATGCAAAAAGACCATCCAACCCTTTTGGTGTTCATTGAATTTCTATTTCTGAATTTCTGATCACAAAAAGCTGTTCTTTCTTTCTTTCAGCTGGATCTCCAACCATTGCTAAGCCTGGCAGTAGGCCATGAGGTGCAGTGTAGGCCCACTTTCATCTCCCAAGTCCTTGAGCTCTGCTGATCACAACCAGAACCTCAAGAAGTAACATACCTGGGTCTGCAGGGCTCCCCGTCATACTGGCAGGAGTAGACCATATCTTCTATTTGCTCCTCATGATCAGAAATGTTGATTATGACAGGTAGCTGGGACATGATATTCATGTAGTGAAACCTGTACCATTCAAGAATTGCATCCATCCCAGATGCATAGGTCTTGTAGAAGCAATTCCCACCTGTGGCATTGCACTGGAAGAAGAGAGGGGCCATTCAGTACAGCCAGGACATGACATCCTGAGAGTAACAGAGATCAGGAGCTAAACGCAACATTGGATACAGGAACAAGGGGAACCATTATATTTTTATCAGATGTTGAAGTTTCTGATCATTTTAGTTATCACAGAATCACAGAATGGTTGAGGTTGGATGGGACCTCTGGACATCTTGTTATGTGTGAAGTAGCTTCTCTCCTCAAAGATGAATTAGGTGTGCTACTTGATCTCAGTGTGAGGGAAAGAGGACAGGGCTAGTGAGAATGCTCTGCAGTTCATGAACTGTGAGCCAAACCCTGAGACACTTTCTTTGTTCTTACTCTCAGGCCTTAGAGAAGTGAAGACCCCCAGATTCTGGTGGAAGTGGGTGAAGGATTTCAGGATGGGGTAAAAGGATGATAATCAGGCAAAAATTGCTGGTCTTTCAAGCCATGTCAACCTCTCTCTGGCTTCTGCCCTTAGATCTACACTAACCCTGGTTTTGATATGAAGTATCCAAAGCATTGAGGAACTGTAGTGATAGGACCAGGGGTAACGGGTTCAAACTTAAACAGGAGAAGTTTAGATTGGATCTGAGGAAGAAATTCTTTACTGTAAGGGTGGTGAGGCACTGGAATGGTTTGCCCAGGGAAGTTGTGAATGCTCCGTCGCTGGCAGTGTTCAAGGCTGGGCTGGACATAGCCTTGGGTGGCATGGTTTAGTGGGGGGTGTCCCTGCCCATGGCAGGGGATTGGAACTGGATGATCTTAAGGTCCTTTCCAACCCTAACTATTCTATAATTCTATGATTCTCCAGTCACAGATACACATTTATTGTATTCATCTTCTTGATTTTTTATTGCCATCTTTTGGTTTATCACCATCATTTTTAGTGCCCCAGTACTACAGCATTTAGACACTGAGGGGATCCTTGCATGCTGTTTCTCTGCCATTTCTTGGCTCACCTGCTCAGTCTATGTGTTTTGCACGTGTTTAGAAAGGTGTACAGTGAATTTTTCACTCATGTTTTTGAATGCACCTTGTGAAAGCTTTGTCAAGGCCCTGAGAGCACTATTAGGCTTTAATAGCCCTGAGCAGCCTCACCTGAGGCCTCCAACCACACCCTCTGCCCATGGGCTCAGCAGTATATTTAAACTCAGCCTGGAGACTCCAGCTTGTCTTTGGGCTGTGGTCTAGAGCTGCTGCTTTTCAGCCAGGTTGCTGCTGTGCTCTTGCCTCACTGTGGACCCTCTAGATCTAGTGAGTTAACTTCATAGCCTGATATTAAACCTGCCACATCACCATGACCCTCCTGATGAGCTGGAGCTTGGCTGGCCTGGACATCATCTGTGGGCTTTCCCTGCTTGCTTGCTCAGGTACTTGTGGGCTTCCCTCTGTCTTCTCTCCTTTAGGAAGCAGCCAGTTCTATCTGCTGTGTCTGTAGCCAGGTTAAAGTCCCAAAGAGGACATGCACTTACCAGTTTGAAGCCCACACCGGAATGCTTCTTCCCTGATCTGTTGTTGTGGCCAGGCATTCTTAAGAGTGAGAAGTTTTGGCTCAGCTTGAAGGTAGATCTGCTGAGGTTGCCTATGCTTGATAGGTCTCTTATGTGGATGTTTTCTTCATTCACATGGAATAAGCTGGCTGATGTGTTGATGCCATACAGAAAAGCAATAGATTTCTCTGCCATGTGATCCAGTTGAACCAGATGTTCACTGACCAGTTCAAATCTGCAAGGAACGGAAATATTTGTGAATATTCACACTTCAATTACACAAAGGCATTCAATTTTATGTACCTTATGGAAGAGCTCCTCTCCTGATCTCTGCAGACCTCAGTGTATGTGTGAGAAGTCAGTAACTATGGTACCTTTGCTTAACATGCATAACTTAAACTGGTATTAGCAGCTGACTTTCCAGTTGGTGGATCCTGTTGTACAGACCTCAGGACTTGCAGCTGTGCAGCATCAGCAGCAAAAACTGTTCTTCCTGTCAGCCAGCTAGATAATTTTTCTGAGTAAACTACGTAATTCCTTTACTATGTCATTTGAAATGTCTTGATAAGTTGCCACTATTGTGTGAGCCCTGTTTGACAAGCAGAGACCAACAGCCTTCTATAGGAGTTATATTTGTTCCTTAAAGCCATTCTGTGGTATGAAAGCCCAAGCAGAATCAGCTGTATCATGCATCACTCCAGGGATTGGGAGTTTACTTAGGAATGAATGCGCACAGTAGCCATGTTTTCATCAGAGCACAAAATCAGTTAGGAGCTTGAGCCAAGTCAGAAGGTGAAGTTCCCTCTATCCTGACTCAGTGCATGAAACAAACTGCTACAAGCTGTTGCACAATTCCCAACAAGATCTTGTCATAAAACCAGTTTGGAAGTAACAATAGTCCATTTCCAACTCTGTGAGGCAGAGAGGCTCCTCCAGGCTGCAGTCATCACCTTGCTAACTCTTCCTGAACTCCTGTGACTAAAGACATGACTACAAGGGGAAAGCACAGGTTACCTGTACGGGTCCAGGTTGCAGATGGTTATAGCTGGGAACATCTTAGGCCCTGAATGCATTGACATGGTCAGGACAACAGGGTAGGCCCAGTACTGGCTGAACATGAGTGCAAACTGCCAGTATAACATGCCAAAGCTGGCAAGAAAAAGCAGAGTCCAAAAAGCTGTTTTCATCCTATTGCTGTCTGAACATACAAGGCGGATGGTGCCATGGATTGTTGTGTTCTTACAGAAGAACTCAAACATATCCTTGAAGGAGTCATAAAACTCAATTAAACCTTCTTTCTTCTCTTCTTCTCTTGCCTCTTCCTGCTCCATCCTCTAAGTCTGTTTCTGTTCAATGCAAAAAGAGAAATATCTTGTTAGAGACCATGGCCAACGTATGGACTGTTTCAAACAGGGTGCCAATGAGTTTGTTGCTAGCAAAAGCTGAAAATAACTGAGCTGGGACACCAGGAAGTAGTGCAAAGTTCAATGTCCTGCACAGTGCTGCTGAAGTAACTCGAGGCAATCTATCACGCTTAGGCTATGACTTTGTTAGTATGGATATGCAAAGTTAGTGACTAATGCAGATGCTGAGAAGTCTGCAGCCAAAGGGGTGTGTAGTTTTCTTTCTAAGAACACTAAGGATCAACTTCTAACTCTGAAATGCTATCAGTGTGCATCAATACAGATGTGGAACTAATTCATTAATATGAGTGTATTGCTAGAGGAACATGCTGCCCTATAGCCTGAAACCAACCTGTCTCAATTAGCAATGTGGTTTCATCCTTATGTCAAAGAATCAGGATAAATCCAACTTTCAAGTGAATGAAAGGGGCAAATTAGAATCTGGGTTTAATTTTTGCTGCAGAATGGAGGTGAACAGGATTAATTTCTGCCATCCCTGAAATAGAGCCACTTCCAGGATGAAATACAGTAGGTATTCCATAGCTCAGATGAGCAGAATGAGATGTTCAGGAAAGGAAGCGAGGAAAAACAACATCTCAATTGAAAACATAGAAGGGGTTAACCAGATTAGAATGTTTATAAAGCACTGCAGATACTACTTGAACTAAAATGCTGTTGGGTTGTTTCTGAAGGCACTAGAAATATTGCTGCTATTAACAGAAATATTGCCACCTATTTTTTACTTAAATAGTTTCCTCCAGGAATCTAAACATCATCTTCTATTTTACAGAAGAGAAAAGGAAACACAAACTGAAAATCATTCAAGAGTGCCATAACTGGAAGTCAAAACCCATCTCCTCTGTCACAGTAAGTAGAGCATCTATTGTGCTACTCTAGGTCATTTCAGGCTTCATGCTGATAAAAGTGTGTTATTTATGTTCATCTGTTTTAGCCAGCTCAGACTAAGGAAATGTTCCAAACCGATACTAAAACCTAAGGATGTTGGACTAATGTTGACGGACTTACACGTAGTGAACATGACATCAAGTCGTGCAATCTGTGAGTTCCCAACATTACAGCACCCTGTGAATCACTCTACCTATTATGCTATTAAGAGGAGTTTACTCAGTGCACTTTGGTACAATCTCAACTCGAAATGAAAATCTTACGAATACAGTATCAGAGTTTGAAGAGAAGACAAGGATTGCAGGAATAACTAAAGATTGTTGCAAGCAAGCTGTGTGATAAGGAAATGAAAGCTCAGGTCCTTTATTGTTTTATAGGCCTTGAAGTGGTGGTGGTGTTGGCTTGGTCTGAGGTGCCAGTGAGGTTGCCACAGCTCAGCTGATACACAAAGCTGCAGGGACTTCATCCTCAAGCAGACCTCTCAATTTTAAACCATGGCTTTATTTCAGAGGTTCTTGCTAAGACAGTCTCTTCAGTGTATCTGTTAATGTCAGCCAGATTAGGAATAACCCTTACACAGTGAAGAGCACTCCAAATGCTATGTACCAGATTAGCTTTAAAATAGCCCACAGCATTTTATCTGACAAGGAAACACAGATTATCACGAGCTGTTTTCCCTACAGACCATCATACATACCTTAGAAAATACTAACATGGTATCTTTAACAATAGTACAAAATTAACTCGAAGGCATCTGCACCTCGTTTATACTTTTATAATTAAATGTGACATGATTCTTCAGATTTTAGATGTACATGCCATTGAACAAGTACAGGAAGCCAAAGCAAAATGAAGAAACAGGGCATGAACAATTAGAAGAAAAGATGTGTGATGAAGAATCAAAGTGGGAAATGAGCATTGCCATGCTCTGCTACAAGGAAACACAGACTACACAGTAATCTGAACCACTGGTTACCAATTTTGTTAACCAGATTTGCATCTGAAGGCTTAGAACTGAGGTTTCTTCAGACAAAAAGAGCTATCTGTGGCAAACTCCAGAAACAAATCCAATGTGGTCTAGTTACTCATCATTCAGATTAAACTCTAATGCTAAATTGCATGATCAACCTGTAACTTAGTTCTTTCTCATTTTAATGAGATAAGAATACATTAAAATAAGTCTGCAGTGTATGTTAAGAACCATATTGAATGAGTCCTTAAATGTTTATGGTATTTAAAGATAGAAATGACAACTGTGTGAGGCTAAAACGGGAAAATGGAATTTGTTGCTGTTGTATGAATTCCACTTGTCAGACTTGCTCTAATGAGAAAAAGGTAAGAGTTATCAAAAGTGAATGCTAAATGAAACCTGTCAAGCACACTTTCCATGCATAGCTTTGAATCTAAAAAACCACCTCTACACCATGGTTTTCAGTGGCAATCCCCAGTTTTCAAGACACTCTGCCTGGGCTTTTAAGGCTATGGCTAGTTAGTTCATACCATTTGAATCTGCATTCTCAAAATAACTAGCATGAAAAAGCACATGATAATGCAAGAAACCCCAGAGGGAAGCTTCCAAAACACGTGTGTACAGGCAGTGGAACACCCTCTCTCCACTGGTTTCCCAGATCAGCCTACCACTAATTTATTTAACACAGCAATTGCAGTCAGCAACTTAAAACACACAACAGTGACCAGTTGCCTGTCTTCTCTGTGGTAAATGCCTGGAGAGAGGCTGCAGGTTATAAGAACGTCAGTGGAAGTTACAGAGCAGTGGCAAAGAAGTATATGTTTCTGTATTATCACAGCAGCTCAATGCTCAACACACACTAGACACTTAGGCATGCATGTCATGCAGTCAAATATCTAACCATGTGTATAACTACATATCAAACATACATACATACAGAAATACAAAGGAAAGCCAAACCAGATTGAAAAAGACCCACTGTACCTTGGCAGAAACTCTATCTTTGAGTGTTTGAGTAGCCACTAAACTCAGCCTCCAGCTTTGTCCTGAGCAGTCTTGGTCCAAAGCGTGCAGTATTCCTTCTCTAACTGGAGATACCCTGGGAGCTCTCCGGCCTATATGGATTGTATTGATGACATCAAAAGGGGCAGGACTTAAACAGATCATGGAAATTATTCAAAGCATGATCCAGGGAATAATAGGAAGTGAATGAACTGGACAAACAAGTTAACACAAAGGCTATGCTAGAGTTAAAGTTGGTTTGAGTGGTGGTGGTGTGTTCTTTTATTTGAATCCTAGAATATCTTTTTTAGCCATTATTCTTACAGATACAACCATAATTTCTACAAATACATAGGGAATTAACCATGGATCCTATAAGGTTCTTTCAGCTCTGAATTTTCCCATAAGGAACTAGCTTTCTGTCTTTCCATGGTTTCCGGAGGTTTGCATGCTCACCAGTAATTGAAGCCATTAAGGTTTCCACAGGTGTGCTTGAGGAATTACATACCTCTGTAATCTGAAATGATCAGCTACCCAGGCAAAGGCACACGTGGCAATGGGTTTCTTCCTGCTTCTCCAAGAATATTGCTCATCTCTAGTGGGATATTCCATCCCCATTAAATTCTTATTGCTGTTCTTCTCTTCAGATGTTGAGACTTGACTAGACTAAATCAACTATGACACTCAACTGAAATCAGAGCATCCTGGTTTTGTAATGCTGCTTATTTAAGGCTTGCAAAAGGCTGCATAAGCAATGCAGAAGTCAATTTGGAATTCTGGGGCTGCAGAGACACAAGCACCTCGGACTGCTTGCACAATTACTACTGACACCAGCCCACTTGGAAAACAGCTCCCCAGTGGTTTTGCAAGAAGCTTTGTTATATGAAAATGTGAATACATTGGATATGGACAATGTTTCCAGTTCCCAGTCAGCCCAGAGCATTATAAGATTGGCTGGAACCAGATTTTCTGTTACCTTGGAAGTATGAAACACTGTCATTTGCAAAGGCAACTGAAATTACCTATTAAAATGAATTCAAAAAGAGGGGGGACAGGAGGAAGATCAAGGAAAATGTGATCTGACTGATTTAAATCCTATTCACATCTTTAGCAATTGCTTTGCACTGGATTCTGCTTTAGAAAAATAGAACCTGTAGAACATATATCTCCCATTTTAAAGTGATTCATCTAAAAGATGATCCTATCAAACCTTCTACTAATATGGTTTACCCCTCTTTGGTATTAAAAGGGAATGTCATAAAATATGTGGGAAATGGTTTTAATATTCCAAAAGCCAGTGTTTAGTGGTATAAAAATTAAACTTTTGCTTAAAAATATAATCCAACTGGCTCTTGAAAGAACAGCTACGGCAGAGCCACTTGTCACTGCCTGATGAAGAGGTAAGTAGTTAAATTCTCATTCAACAGCTCAAAAGACTGAAACCCAAATTCTATCATGTCCATTTACTTGTCCCCCACCCTTCTTCCTCACTCCATTTTACGTTGTGCAATAGAAAATAGCAACAATAAATCCTTGACAATGAAATTATTGCACAATGAACATACACAAGACAAAGTCTGTTGCTTCATTATGGCTGCAGGCCTCAGTGTAGAGATTCTCTGGCAACACATCAGAACAATGCCTTCTGAGCCAGCCATGAGTTTTTCCTGCAGGAAATGGAGAAGAACTGGATATGCAGATGACACTGCCCCTCAAGCAAGATACCGTTTCTGTTTGCTCTTGCTCATTTGTCACCCTGTGTCCTGATCTGGGAGGAGAGGGGAAGAGAACCCTTTCACTGGTTAAAAAGTAAGGTGGTTTTTCTTTCAAAATACAGAGATTGTGGAGATAACACTCATGAGAGTCCTTTAGAGCTGCAAAAAGGCTATGCTAGCATTGCTCTGCAATGGGGCAGAAAATGTTCGTTAATGCTCACAGTACTGTAGTGGAGGGAAGGAGTAAGTATATTGCACACACCATAGAGCAGCAGTAAAAGTCAGTGGTTGAATACACCCTCTGGATGTGTTACATTTGAAGTAGAAGGATGCCTCCCACACTATAAGCCTTCAAGCTCCTGTCTCTGAATTAGAATTTCTTTCCCAATTAATATTAATGGAATTGCATCCCATTTAGATGATAAAAACCATACAGCTAAACAAAATAAGGGAATTCTGACAGTTTGCTTTTAAGCTGTCAGATATTCAAGGAACTGTCCAAATTCCACTCTTTCCTCTTCCTCTACGCTAGCCTTGATTATTGTGCATACTCCTCATGGGTGGTGATGCAGTTCTTGCCCATCGGACAGACTGCTGAAACAAATGAAAACCAGATTGTACAAACATGCCACTAAATATGTCCTTGTCTTGGTATCAGCACCAGCTCAGAGTAACAGAAGAAATGTACAGAGAGAATCCTGCAGGCAGAGAAGAGACTTTAGCTACTTCATGTGGGCAAGAAGAGTTAGTGAATTAACATTTCTTGTGGAATGGACTCAGCACTTAATGATCATCTATCCTTGAGTACTTCCTTACAGCTAGTGCACATGAAGAGTTTTGCTCTCTAGAGATCAAATATCTCTTAACACTGAGTTTGTTTGCTATTAGAAACTGAGCAGATGAGCAGTATAGGGAAAGTTCAGCGTGTAGAACATCCAGTGTCCCTGCCCCTTCCAACATTTGCCGTTGCTACAGGCTTGAGGTCAGAAATTAAACTGGAGAAGTGATGATCTCTGGCTGGTCCTGCAGAGCTCAGATATTCATATTTTCTCCAATATCATTTTAAATGTCCAAACCAAGAGGTGCCACCATGTCTGAACTTGTGAGAACACTGAATTGCAGTGAAATGAGTTGGACCAGACAGAAGAGTGCTTTTGTCTTGCACAGGAATGAGAGGACACTAGCTACTCATTCATGAAGACTTTCCCAGTTGGTTTAAAATCACTTGCACTGAGAGACCTAAAACAAGCTAGCAAACTGAAAGGACACATCAAAATCCCCCCCACTTCCAGCAGCTTTCCCTGATACCATTCCACATTGTGAACTTCACTGTAATTTGCTGTTACAAGCCGCATAAACTGTCTTTCAGTTATTAACTTTCTCCCTTGTTACATCTGTTTCATATTATTGGGTGCTCTCACACTTCAGTGTTTCATTACTTTCTATTATCCCTCAACTTGTCTTCCAGAGGTTCCCCACTTTTCAGCACGTCCCTCATCAGCCTGTGAGCTGACAAAAGCAGCCTTTAGCATCCCTTCTGCTAGCAGTGGCAGGGATACGAAGCAGATCCTGCATTCTCCTGCCTCCAGCAAACTTTGCAGATCTACAGTTTAAACTTGTCGTTTAGCAAATCTTGCTTTACTCACGTCACTTGTTCCTGCATGAATGGTGCTGTATCCCCTGGAATGCTCCAGGTTGCTCTGTCAAACCATCTTCCCACATTTTCTCTCATTACACAGGATGCAGCATACCAACCCAGCCTTCCTCTCGCTGAAATCAGTGCGACTTGTCTCCTCTGGCTTTGTGGAAACTCCCTCACAGAGCTTTCTTCATGGCCACTGGATGAGCCAGTCTACCACTCCTCCCACTTGAAGGCTGACAACCTTCTGTGGGCAACTAGAGAATAAGGAAACTCCCAGTGCTTCCTTTTTGCACTTGGTTGGCTGTTCTGTGTATGGACTTGAACTGGCATGCATCAGGCTCTGCCTCCTGAGTTTTTTCCTAGCTCTTACAAGCCAGAACCACTTTGTCATCATTTCAAAGCAGAATATGAAATCATTTCTGTGCTGTCCTCCTGGAGAAAGGACCAGTACTCAGAGGTATTATGGATGTACTGACAACTTGTTCGGTCCTATGCAAGAGGCAGAACAAAGCAGTTCCTGCCCTGGAGAACTTGTAAACATTGCTTAATGTCTACTTTTGATCCTGCTCTAAGTGATTCTGAACCGACTCTGATTTTTCAGGTGTTTTCCTTATCTCAGGGATCTGTGTTGAAGCTCTGCTCACCAAAATTGCTTCTGAGAATCCCAACATTCATTGCTTTGCTTTGCTTGTGTGATGCTCTGAGCCGTGGCTGAGGCGATCTCTATCTTGAAACCACAGTGAGCTATGCCTGCAGAAATAGGATAGCATCGGTGTACTTTGGTGTCCCTTTTGCACTGGTCTGCATCTAGCCAAAGCAGCTTTGAGTGCTGCAAAGGCTGCCAAACCTGCTCAAGGATGCAGGTAGCACCGCTTAAATTCTGCTGAGCTCTTAGTGCTCTGGTCTTATCACCAGCAGTGCCTGGGTTGGCACGGCTAAAGCTAGTTGGCACATCCTTACAAACCCCAGAAATCCCAGCACTGAGCACATGCATGCTCTGCTAGTCACCAGCCATTTAAATATTCCTTAATTACACCCCTTGCTATGAAAAGGCCCCACATAACCCCTGCTTTTCATTAAGCCTCCACCAGAGGCGCAGAGGGTTAAAACTGCAGCCTCAGTAGTAAAATCCTGCTTGCTTCCAGTATGACCAAGCATTCATTTCTACTCACTCACCTGTCTGAGTAAGATGTCTGTAGCTGCTCCTGTCATGCCTCTGGGATAACACCTGCCTTCTTATTTCTCTTCCTGTTCTCTGTTCTCGTTTCTTTAGTCACAAGTCTACATAGATGCTGTTCCACTTGTTCAGACCTGTCAACCCCTCAGCCAATTCCAAAGATTCACAGGATGGTGAAATCCTGCTTGCTAGTGTTTTTTTCTTAATCCTAGTCCAGCTCAGTACCTGTAGAAACGCTGATGCAATTAGGACTGGCAGAAGCTGGAGAACATCAGTAAAAGCTTCTTGTACTGTGGACATGTAAAACACAGCCATCCTGGAATCACAGATACCATAACTCCACCATAAATGAAGTCCAAATCTCCCCAAGCAGTTGTCCAAATTCCTGGAGAAGGTGGCAGATGGCAATTCTGGCTCCTGTCTTCTAGCAGTAGGCAAGTAGATCTTACCTGGTGATCCCTACTCCTCTTGGTACCCAGGAAAGAGAGAGCAATGCAACATTTAGGATCAATTCACTGGTGATAATCAATCCAGTAGCTTTAGGCTTTCCTATTGGGAACTTGCAAAGATGTCAACAAGAGGAAGAGGTACTACAGTATGGCAACTAGGAAGGAGGGGAATGAAGAAACCGGGAACAAACTGCGCAAGGGCAAAACAGTCATTAGCGAATCAGTAACTGAAACCAGCTATTACATAAATGGCTGTGTCAGTGTCATACCTCTTCAGATGGAGCAGTTTTGGGTTAAATTCAGGTGTAATACTGCATTTTCCACCAGCAACCTCTGAAAGATTCCTTCACCACCTTGTAGAACAGCTCTATCTATGCCTGAGTGGGTAATTGCAGTCATAGCCTTGACGCCCCAGCAGCAAATGTACTTTATACAAATACAGCTCTATACAGGTTACCAGTGCTGAAAACTTTACAACACAGAGTAATGATGCTCTGAATGCAGGCAAAGCCTCAGGGAAGCAGCACGGCTGAAGAGAAGACCTGGCTTTAAGAAAGAGATAGTTTTGTAACCTCTAAATGCTGCCGAAGGCGATCCAAACCGCTAGGCCGATGTAAGGATTCCATTGATGACTTATTTTTGATTCATTCAGACTTGCAGAAGATGATCTGGGAGACCCATGAACATCCCTGTGCTCTGCATCCGTTTGTGCTTGGGATGTGCTCATTCACATGGAAAGCACTCTACTTGGCCAGTACTTAGCCAAAGATTTGCTATTAATCATTGGGTTTTCAGTGTGTTTTTCATGTCCAGGAAAGCTTTATGAGCCAATCCAAGAGTTAAAACGCTGCCATGTGAGTTCCAGGACCCATACCTCACTATGAGTAATGTGCAGTGAATAGTCCACCTGAAGAGCACAGATATTCCCGGTCTGACCTGTCTGTTCAGAAACCCTCCACAGAAATCCCCAAACAAGCCCCAAAAGCCAGATCAGGAATGGTTTGTGACCAAAAGGAGTTAAACTGGCTTGGTGATGTTTTCTAACTGAATTTATCCCATAGGCACTATATAAAGCCCAAGTAGAGATGGAAGTCTACAAAAAGGTCATTTTTATTGATCTTAACTCTTCACAACTGTTGAAGGTTTCATTCTAGTTGATTCTAACTCTTCACAACTGTTCAAAGCCTACAACCTTTTTGCTGGAAGGCCCCTGCTTTGCCAAGGTTTTGTCCAGTCTCTAGCACATTCAAACCCCCATCTAACTAAACTGGAAAACTCAAGATGATGATGCTCAATTTTCCTTATCCATCAGGACAGTGAAAGCAATGGCAATCAATTCAAAACTCCACCTACAGAAAAGGGTAGAGTCTGCCACAAAGAAATACCCACTTGAAAGCCTTTAACTCTTGAACTTTGGCTGCGCACTCTTGGCCAAATCTTCCTGCCTGCCTCTCTCTCTGTTGCCTCATCTCTGCAATGGCCATAATGACACTTTGCAGCATTGTTGAGAGGGTTAATTGGTGTTTGTATAAAGCTCTGGTGATGTAAGCTGCCATGTAAGCATGATGATGACTACTGCTTTGATACTACTTGCTAATTGCGACAGGATGGGCTGTAGTCATGCTATAGTATTTAAAAACATGTTTTTAAGATATATTCCTAGATCTCATCTGTTGTTTTAAGATGATAAGTGCTTACTCCTGCATTAGATAACCAGGTGACAGAATTCCTTGTGCATTTAGCAAGTTATTTGTGTTGGAATTAACTTCCCACCTAGGGCAGGGGGTGCTGCCTACATCAGATGCTCTCCTTTGGCCTTTAGCTTTCAGCCTCATCAAATGAGCTCCTTGCAATGTCTGTTGCTTACCATAACAGACTTTCTTCTCACTTCAAGGATAAGATCTTGAGATTATTTTCACTATTTGTCAGATGTCTATAGATCAAGAACACCCATAATTTGCATCTGCCATGCTGGCCATTGAATATGCCTTCAGACAGATGTGAATATACATCATGAAGGCCTGTATCCTTCACTTGATATTGTTTCTGCAATCCTCTCTCCTCTTTGAGAGAATGCATTCACTCCTCACCCAAGGACTGTCACTTACTACAATGCAAGTAAGGCATGTTGTATTACCTAATTTTGAAAGTGCCTTGGCAAAAAATACCCTGGTTTTCCTCATTATCCTGCCATTTTGACTGGAATCTTCCAGCAGGTTTTGGCAGCAAACATCAACTTGCTATTCTATTCCATTCAAAACCTGCACACTGACTTTGACTTGAACTCTGATCAAGACATTCCCTGTTTTCCTCTGCCATGCTTTGCCATTGCACCTAGGTTAGTTTGTTAAAACAATATTCTACACATACCTATGTACTAAAGACTAAACACAACAGTGGAGTTACAAAGAGGGTAAGATTGGGGGGGTTTGCTGTTGGGATGAACATATGCAGATTACCTTTGATCTGTCACAGACTTCAGAACATGCTCTGAGCACCCCTCAGGAGAAGACTTGGTAGGACACATTGTCATGAATATTCAGTGTAAATGACGAGATAGAAAATCACTCTGCTATTCTGTGTGCCACAGGAAATCATGTTGCCTTGCTCCTTCTGATAATCTGTCTGACATACATTTATTATTAAGTCGCCCAGAGACTACGCTGGCAGACCTCCATTCTAAACATTATCTGTACCACTAGTTCCAGAAGGCTTCTCTTCTTCAAAGACATGCCTAGAGCACCTCCAAAAGCTTGCATCAATAAGTGAACTATTTATCTACCTGAGCCAATAAGAAGCTGGCTGTGAAAGACTGCATGTGCTTCTACACTGTCTGCTCCAACCATTCTGGTGGCATTCAGCACGTGCCCATTTCTCTTCATGGCCATAAGCAGATCAGAAGTTGGAGTGGGAGAGTGAGGATTTAAAGCTTGGGCTAAGTTTAGCAGGTACTCTCTTGCTTAATAAGTTCTACAAAGGAAATGTTTTATCATTGAAAACATACAACAGCTCAGCCAGAATCTTCTTGTAGGACTAAATTAGTATTTTAAATAAGAACAACTATGTTGTCACAAAAACATGGTGTGAAATTGCAAATGGTCTCTGTGCAGAACGATTATCTGTGGAGATTACTTGGGCTTTAAAGGAAGTTCAGCAGCAATGAAACCACAGCCATTATAATGGCTTTTGAAGGCAGACATCCATCTTGCAAGGTAATAGCTTAATAACATTCTAATATAGGCAGGCTGTACTTTGGATATAAAGAGCAATGTAATCACACAAATGTTAAATACTAAAGAGAAGCACGCGGAAGCAGTGAAAGGCTCAGAGAAAGTGATGAACAGCAAGGAGAAACTGGCATGTCATGCTATTTGTCTTTGCATCTTAAGGTGATGTCATTAGAAGGTCACTTATGGCCACTGATGGCTGTGCACCAATTATCATTTGAGAAACACAGGATGGAGAGGTAAATGGGAACTTGATCCTGGGGATAGAGCTCCTTACCTAGTACCTGTGGAATAAAGGAGGAAGAGGAGTGACCTTTTCTCTTTCTGACTCAGAAACATGTCAGAATCATTTTCTAGTAGATAGTAATACTATCTCCTTGTCCATCATCATAAAGGAGGTCACACCCGACCTTAGCCAGGCAGGAGAGGAAATCAAAGAGAGAAAAAAGCTCTTGTTTCAGCAAGTTTATCAGGGATTTATCAGTGCTTAGGTTAAATTGCCTGTCATTGTATTTGGGTCACCTAAGGCTGTCTGCCTGCCTGCTGCCTCTCCAACTCAGACAGCAGAAAATTTAATAAATCATAAGAATTATGATGCCTGGAAATATTAATCTGGCCTGCAAATGAACACCGTTGATTGTTATCATAAGAGCAGTGATTATGGAAACCCAAGATTATGATTCATGCTTGGCACTTGCTGATGTGAAACCTTTGGTCCAAAGAGCTCAAGGTAGGTGACACTCACCAAATGATTAAATGTAAAGCTGTATAAATATTATCTTTACATTATAAAAGAAAAAAAAATTGAATGATGGAACAATGGAATGATTTCCTCATGATCAACAATGAATCACTGAGACTCAAGAGTCATCACAGCCCTTCTCTGAAACTCAAGATAATCACTACATTGAAGCAATTTAAGAACCAGTTATCAGTTTCCATTAAAAGAAAGAATGAGGATCATTTTCCCAGGGAATCAAAGGGTTTGGGGAATTCTGCAAAATCATATAGTTCTACTAAATAATAATGTATTGTACTTCTGTAATACTATGAAGCAAACAAGTACTATAGAGACAAAACAGTCACTGGAGGAAAGTTACTCTGCAAGAGCAAGTGTGGCAGCTGAAGCAATAACCCACTCAGAAGGGCAAAGTATCAAACCCAAGAAAAACAGTTAAACACACAATACCTCTAAAATTGCTTTTGGGTGAAGGATTAGGAGCCAGCTTAGCAGCACCTGAAGAGAAAACCAAACCAAACCCTCCTGTGTTGGTTCATCCATCAATAAAGTGGAATGACTTTGAGATGGGAAAGCAACAAGATGTTCTAATGCAAATGACCTTGCTCATAGTTTAGACCTGGAAGTGATGCATCTCATATGCACTTGAAATTGGAAGGGAGTTCAGAAAGGCAGGGTATAATTACTTGAACTGAACCTGGCCAGGACATTAGCACTAATGTTCTGTACCCTAATAAAAAGATCTCTGAAGGATTATTGGTCAAGGATGTCTCCTGCTTTGAATGCAAGCTCAGACAGTAGAAAGCATGTGATCAGTTAGTGCTCTATTACAGACGTGGCCCTGGGACAGTGATTTATTGTGTCACTGTTCTCATCTGCACACTAGTAATTACAACTGCAGCACATTCGGTGATGGAGTCTCACCAGATTGAACAGCAAATACCCTTCTGCCTTTAATAAGGTTCAGGTTTCCAAATCTGTTTTGGTGGAAAAAAAAAAAAACAACCCCAACTCATCACAGCTTTGCATTGCCCCAGAATGAACACATGCACTTTAAAAGTAAATACAGCTCAGCAATATTTATTAATGCTTAAAGACAAAACCAAAGTCCTAACTAAAGCCTTTCAGATAACAGTGTCCAGAGCATACATTTTATACAGGCTACAGGAAGAATGCCCTCATCAGCAACTGTCTTTGGGAAACAGTGTCAACAGCCTTGCCAATAAATGGTGCTCCCTTGCTCAATAAGAGAAGATGTCACTGCAGCTTCCTGAGCTAAATCACCTGTTACTCACAGGATGAATTCTTCAAGATGATGGTTCAGTGCTACTTTTTCCTTAACAACATCCTAGAGATTCAGCCTTTCTTTCCCCATGGCTCTGCACAGATTCAGCCCCATGCCTGACTTACATCCAGCCCATCCAGATCAAGGTTGCACAGTCCCCTTTGCTCTGAGACCCTCGAGTGTTTCTTTCCCCACTTGTTCTCTTCTTCCATCCAAGCTTTTCACTCCTCTGTGCAACTCCATCCTCAATTTACTGTGCTTGGCAATGTCCACTCGCTTGGGAGAGAATACATTATAACTGACTGATCTTCCAATCCCACAGGCTATAGAGACTGAAAAAACAGTAAAGGGCCTAATGGGTAGTTCTCTGTATTTAGGCCAAAAGTAAAGATTCCTGGTTTATTTCCACTACTTAAGTTGAGACTTATCTTGGTTATCTGAAGCAACAATGGGTTCAGTGGTCAACCTATGAAGTAGCTAAAGAAACAAATCTACCAACTGAATATGTATGAGATGAGATCCGCTCCTGATCCCGCTGTAACATGGTTGTTGGTAATGGGATTTGGGGAAATTGCTTCCCCAAGGATATATGAAATGTCTTTCTGGGACGTAAGAGCTTTCCCTTTCACCAGCATCCTCAGTTTTGAGTAGCCTTGAGGCTGCTCTTCAAAGCACTCTGAGTCCTTCTGGAGAATCTAAGCAGAGAAGCTGAGCAGCCACAGCATTGCCACATTTACTGGACAAGATTACATTTGAGTACATGTGAACACTAATTACCCCTCACTACATTCCTCAGGGTGCATTTTCTCTCAGTTTATTTCTTCATCCACCAAGGTCAGCCTCAAAATACTCATTTGACTGCATGTGGGGAGCAGTGCATGAAGTACCACTTTCATTGCATGGAGAAAATGAAGCAAAGAACTTACCCAAAGGCACCCACAAATGGAACAAATTCTACTTCCTGTTATTTGTATCTGTCCTGAAAATCTGCAATGCTTTTCTTACGACTGAAGGAAGATTTTGTGCAGTGTGAAAGTCAGACAGCTCTGTGGTTTAAAATAACACAAAAGGTCTGGTCACAAGCAAACGAAGATGTTTTCATGTCCTGTAGCCAGCCATGACCCTACTGAGGAGCCCATAATAAGTCAAAGAACAACTCCAATCTTCATGGGATAGAGAACTGTCTCACTTGTCTCTGTCTTGGAGTTATTCACCTGCCAATTTAGCAGCATGTACTTATCTACTTGGTGCACTTCATGATTGCGAATATAAATTTGGAATTTCTGTTGACTTCCCAAGCTCAGGTTTAAAATGTGCCTCGGAGACATGAGAGCAGGCTACCAAAGAAACTTTACAGAGAGGAAATTCTCTGGTGTTATTCATTTGCATATTGGAAAACAACTGGGAAGAAAGAAACTACCCTGAGAGAAGTCTCATTCTACGCTATCATCAGTGTTGAGAATAACATACCAGAGAGATGAATGGAATGTGAATGACAACACACTTATGTATGAAATACTTTGGGGCTGGCGAACATTAGAGAGAATGACAGAGGTGTAAATATGAGCTCTGGAATCCCTTCAGCATTTGGGGGCCTCTATTACAGTCTCCAGGTTCACATGTTTCTCACAGTTCTAGACATGGATGACTCAGTAGGAATTCCAATGTAATCACATGAAAAAAAAACAAAACACCAAAGTGGTGTAGTAGAGAGAAAAAAGCATGTAGTTATCCTTAGGTATAACACTAGGTATGGATTACACTGTATGAGTTGCCATGGGGAAGTTATTAGGTGAAATACATGTAGACTAAAACAGCATTCTGATAACACCTTGTATTTATACAGTGCTTTAAATCTTTAAGTATAATAGTAATTTATAATAAGGAATTCCTTCTGTTCTGCAAAACCTACAAGCATTTGTAAACCGTGAGCTCAGATCAGATAAAAGGATGGATGAGTGTAAGAGATCAACGTAAAACTGATCAACTATTGCTGCTTTGGTGAATGGAAGATCCTGTTATTGTGATTGAGACTGAGATAATAACGAGAGCTATTAATATATCTGATATGAAACTACCATGAGATTAAATTCCTTACACCCCTCAATAACTGAAACTATTGCTATTTGGTTTGCTTCTCTCTTCACAATTTGGGATTGACTTTTTTACCCCCTGAAATCTCTATCATTTTCCTACTTCTGGAAAAATAATTCTTGTCCATATCTGAAGATTAAGTAACAAAACTTCTTCCATCTCTCCGTGGGGCTCTGTAAGTCCAAACATCATTTCAGTTTGCAGCACAACTGCAGCTCTCTCTGGGGTCTAACATGACAGTCACTTTACATCAACAACTCTGCCACAGTGCTTAGGATGTAAATGAAAACTCCACAGTCCCACTAAAACTGAACTTGCTTGAGATATTGTGAGGACACAAGATTTTGCAAACCTCAGTTTGTAGAAACAAAGTGACATTTAAAAGTTACAGTTTCAGATCTGTTTTTTGTCCAGAGGTACTGACATCACAGCCAATGTCTTTCCTCCCCTTTCTTGTTGATTAACCCATGACAGGCAGGTCAAGTCTGTGTGCAGAGCCTGCGCTGCTGTGACACCTAAGAGCTTAGACGTTATGTGTGCTACCACTGCCCTCTGTTGATACCTGTGCAGGGGAGCTCCAGCACAGAGGAGACCCATGGTCACTGCTGGAACTGTCTCATGGAGGATGCCTCTTTTGGAACAGTAAGAAAAATTCTGGCCTTTATTGTAGTCCTGTGGTCCTGTCTATGAGTCTGTTGCAAACTCTCTGGGCCATTTTCTTTTCTGCCTTTTTGTTTCACCTGAACAATAAAGGAAGATTATCAGCCCAGCAAAAGAGCTATGCTTCTCTTAAACTAGCACCTTTGCTGGTAGTTAATGAACATAGGACAGTGGCTTTCTCTACACCTGGAGTGGTGAACACAGATCACAGAATCCCAGACTGGTCTGTTTTGGAAGGGACCTTAAAGCTCCCCCAACTCCAACCCCTGCCACGGGCAGGGACACCTTCCATGAGAGCAGGTTGCTCCAATCCAACCTGCCCTTTAACACTGTTAAGGATGAGGCAGCCACAGCCTCCCTAGGCACCCTGTGCCAGTGTTTTCCAGGGAAAAACTCTTATTAATATAACCTTCCCCTCCATGAGTTTAAAGCCATTCCCCTGGTCCTATCATTATACACCCTTGTGACACATGTCCAGGAGTACAGCAAATTTCAAAACTCCCTAAAGAAAAGCACTGGAAGGGTGCATTTCTCTCAACTGGGATATAACTCAGTGTATAGCTGACAAGCAACGTGCCAAAGCAGTAAATGTTAAGCAGAAATAGGTTATTTGTCTTTCAAAAGGGAGTTTTTAATTGGGTGGTGATTTCTGTGTGTGAACAAGCACAAGTGACTCGAGTCATTCTCACGCTGGACTCAAATCACTACAGTGATCAGCATAACCCTATTAGAAAAGGCTGTGGGGGAGCCTTAGAATAAGGACCATTGTGACTGGTGTTGCTAAATTCTGTCTTGCCCAAAGCAGCATGATTTTAGTGTTAACATTCAACACGTTTATTGTGCCAAGAACGGTATTGAGGCCAGATGGAACCTTCTGCTTTGACAGAACACTCTCCCGTACCCATGTTGTTAAAATGTTTAACCTTTCAAGCACGGGCATCTCACATCACCCTGAAGGGAAGGGGCTCTGTGCAGCTGCACTAGACCCAGAGCCGAGGAGCTATGACAGAGAACTCCACATTCACTTCCACACAGCAAGGCTTGAAAGGCACAATCCAGATGGTCTGAATACAGAGTTAGACAAGGAGTGAACTACATCTTCCTGTCGCATCAGGCTTCCTAATTACACTTAGGAAATAGGGGCTATCAATTATATTTAGGAAATAAAAGAGACTAACTTGCTTTGCTCTTCAGTATTAGTGAGGCAAATAAAGAGATACAGAATGATTTGCTGTTTTTATGGACCTACCAGTGGAATCCTGAGACAAAACCCACTTCCTGTGTACTGAATGTCCGAAAAGGAGTCTGTATTTATCCATCTTATGAAAAATGGGAATTTGAAGAACAGATTCAGGAGACTTAAAGCAAAAACCCGCGCAGAGCAAAACGTTTTCCAGGGAAGTAAACAATAAGACAACCCCACGAACATAACACAGTTATAGCAGCTGAACGGCGATGTCAAATCACACCGGCGCTCTTTCTCCCCTCACGGCTGACTTCCAGCCCGGACAAGGCCGCCGTTCACACAGGCGTAGCCGGAGCCCTCCTCACCGGCGGGCCGGGGTCCCTGCAGCGCAGGAGCCGCCGCGCCCCGCTCGCTCCGTGCTGCCGGGGCCGCCTCTGAACCCGGCCCGGCAGCCCCGGGGCCTCCGCGACCCCTCAGGCGCCATGGCGGCGCCGGGAGCGGAAGCA
>JASSUY010030431.1:0-26561 GCA_032466535.1 Forpus xanthops | reverse complement strand
GCTCTGCCAAGAAGGAGGGGAAGCTGGGAGGAAGCAGAGACAGAACACCTGACCCAAACTGACCAAAGAGGTATTCCATTCCACAGCACATCATGCCCACTATATAAACTGGGGGCAGTTACCTGGAAGGGTTAGATCACTGCTCGGTCAGGCTGGGTATCGGTCAGCGGGTGGTGAGCTGTTGTATTCTCTCCCCTTGTTATTTCTGTTATCATTATTATTATTGGTGGTAGCAGCAGCGGTTTGTGTTACACCTCAGTTACTGGACTGTTCTTATCTCAATCTGTGGGAGTTACATTCTTTCAGTTCTCCTCCCCATCCCTCCAGGAGTCGGGGGGAGAAAGTGGGAAGAGTGAGCAAACAGCTGAATGGTACTGAGTTACCAGCTGGGCTTAAACCACGACACTTAGTTACTTCCCTCAACCTATGAGTACTACCTATATCTTACCTAGATAGTAAGCTCCAATCAGCTTACCTCCACTGCTCAATCTCCTTTAGGAGTTGACCCATGCATACAAAACCACTGGTTTAACTACTGCTCCAGACACTGCAGTTTATCCTCTGCACAAATCCTCTTAATGATCCTTCCGCACAAATTGAACAGAAAAGGCAAAAACAGGTTTCATGCAGTTCTTAACCATTGTGATCTGTCCTTGCTAAAGGAAGGACTGCATCTCTACAACAGATGCAACCACCATCACAGCTTACAAACAAATCAAGGTAGTGTGAACACAGTACAAAATTAAGTATAAACACTAAGTATAAACAAGCATATATGCATGCAACCAGGCTCACAGTTCAATCAGCCAATTCTGGTAAGAAGTGAGGTTTAAACAAGTCATGCAAGTTCTTCATACATACTTATCATACATTTCCAGGGCCTGAAGCCCACAGGTATTTCACATGGGGCTTGGCAGACGGTGGATAGAAAGATTATTACAGATTTTCTAGTTATGCTAAATTTTTTTCCCTCTGAATCACTGTTTATATCCTGGACTAACACGTCACTCTTACTTACAGCAAGGGCCGGGAGGGCTGTGGCAGGATTAGCCAGTTCTAGTCTACAACTCTCACTGAAACCAAATCTGTTCCTCTCCAAACCCAAATCATCTATTTCCAGTCTAACACTGTGGAAACACAAGTGTTAACCACAAACTGATGGACAGATCCACTGTCTGGCTGCTGCCTGGCTCCTGTTCCCCCACTCTGCTCCTGAGTTCAGATTCTCATTTCTTCCTTTGCACCACTTTAACACTTTTCGGCACACTTATCTTAGCTGATCCAACCTACGAACCAAGAAACAAAACTAACCCCCTTTTTGCTAGGTTTGTGAGATAAAACAGTTAACTGGTTTCAGCAGGAGTCAGATATGGGAGAGAACAGGAGCTCAGGAAATGGAAACAACTTCTTTCAGTAGCAGTAAGCAGTTTCAAAAGCCAACCCAGTTTCAAGAAAAAGTGGAAATTGGATGTGTGGAAAGCTACCACCTTACTTTTTGCTTTGTCCTGGCCATGAAGTCCTCAGCACAACATCTGAAATCCCACTTTTATTTTTTTAAACTATTCATTAAATTCTTAAGCTGAAAAAGTATTTCAAGCATTGTAAGTGTATAAATAAGTCATAATAATTGAGAGTACTTTAGGTGTCTACAACTTGACAACCATTACTGCAGTTGGGTGAACAGTAAAACCATCTCATCTGCAACAAATTTGCTAGAGCTGTTAGTCTAATTCAAGAAACTTTCACAACCTTCTTATCTTTACCACAACTGCTAATACTGATGCTAACAGTCTTTTCTACAGTTGCATCTAAAAAGAATAACTTCATAACATGCTTCGTTTCCACATTCACATCTGAATTCATGTTTCAGTGAAGTTCAGTTCTTTAATCAACTTCTCAAAAAAGAAGAAAGTTACTTATCTTCTAAGATTTATCTTTCATGATACATTTATTTATTTAAATGAGTATTATGGTACTTGCTTAGACCTTCAAAAACATAAGAACCTGCAGTATTAAGGTTATAATACTCATCACCATTCGAGCAAATCTAGCACTGGATCTAGAATATCCCAGAGCACACAATAGTTTACAGTCACAACAACTTAGTTACTTTTAACTCTCCGATAAACTTCATAGAACAGGGCCTGTGTCCAACTTCTACAGTACTCGTGATCTGTAAGAAATACATGCAGTATCTGCCATACAGATGAAAGGGTCCAAAATACTGCCAAAGAATAAGGGCTTTGTACATAAGACAGAGGATACACAATGAATATATCAAAGAAGTTCTCTTTTTAGAGGTGAGATGCAAAAAGGAGAAGGGAGAGAAAGGGGCATAAGGAGAAAAGGAACATGAATAGGTGTCAGACACAATTTTGTCGGTGATCTGGCATAAAAGCAAAAGACCTGACCCCTCTTTTGCAGTTTGCTTCTTCCAGCAGAAAAGGATTTATCAACAGAAGGGCAGATTTCACCTGCTGTTTAAGTAGCACAGGTCTTCATCTAGCTTGTGCACATCTATTTTTTTCTGAGAGGAGGCAACATCATAGAGGAAAAGAAGTACTTACTTACCAGCAACAGTTATTGTTCAAATTAATGCTTTCGGGGACTCTTCTTTCTCACTTTCATTTTGAAGCCTAGGTGATTCTCTGAAAGTGGAAAAGAGGATCATTAATTTTTACCCTTTTTTACTTTTATCTCTGTTTTCGTCCTTTGACAATTACATGCAGCTTTCAAGAGATGCATGCAAACGCACACAAAAAGAGAAGAATTTTATCATTTATGATTAGATGACTTGTAGCAAAACTCTTATGAAAGCAGAAATTTATACACATATAAACAACCTGTATTTATACTGAGGTCCAAAAAAAAACACAAACTGTTGGCTACATGGGCAAAAAAAGCCCAACAAAGGTTAAGTATAGATCCCCAAGGCATCTGTGAAACAAATTAAGAAAGCGAGAGTGGAAAAAACAGTGGATTCCTTCTTGGGATATATATAGCCAGGCTTTTGGACAAAAAAAACACTGAGAAAAATAAGATCCTAAAACCAGATGTCCAAAATGAAAACAGTAAACTCAAACTGAAATAGTTGCCGCATGGAAAAGAATAGGCTCTGCCTTTAAAACAGATACAAGCAAATGTTGTTTTATCCCACTTGTTTATGTTTATACATAAAACACTTAGTAGGCCATAACACAGCAGGTAGTTTTAAACAAAATCTTACTTTTGGGTTATCAAGGCATGGAGTTACTACATTGTTTCATAACGGTGCATACCACCGAACTACGTGCTCATTCTTGGCCATATGACAGAAAAGCAATCAAAGCTGCACCTATCAGACTCTGCAACGGCAATAAATTGGATGTTGAAAAAGCTAATTTGTGAACCTGACTTCAAGGAAAGGGATAAAACTGGGGAAGGAAAATAAATGGGAAAAAAATTAAAGCAACAATAGTACCAAGAATGGGAGTGAAGAGAAAATGATAAATGCGTCAGATAATTGTCTTTTACTACCATATGAATTCTGACAAGGGAGAAGCTTCAGCAGCTGCACTGTGAAATGAATAAGGTGAACTGGCAACTCTAAAAATCTCAAAAGCAGCAGAATGGACAAAAATAAATAAATAAAGACTGAATATTTTATTTTCTTTTTCATGTAATAAATTATTCAAAATAATCAGCACCTACAAGGTCAGAGCCCACGAACTTTCCAAAATGGAATGCCTGGAGGAAAGAGTGAGATAGCCTGTTTTCTATTCCATTTGAGACTGATAGCTCAGTTATACATCAGCTAAGGCGGCACTCAATAAAAAGGATATAGCCTTTCCTGTGATAAAGGACTTCAGAAATGCAAACAAAAAAGGAAAAATACAGCACTGTTACCTCATGTCTAAAAAGTAACAACAAAGTTTTAGCTGCTCAAAAAATCTAAACTAGTTATTTTATTGTACCTTTCATCAAATCCATTGCACTACGCATCTCATAGAAAGGGAGAGATGAAAGTACCAGCTGAAGGTGAGTCAGGAGGCCAAGCAAACCTGAATATGGAGCTCACCTTTTCCCAGAGCCAGGCCTACAGTGAACCTATTAAAGCACAGTCTGAAATGATGTGTGCTTTTAATTTTATATGAAACATTATGCACTACCATCTTACAAGTTCATATGCAACCCCAATCACAGGTAGAAAAGAGCATATTATGTGATACTTTTAGACAGGTTGGCTCACAGCAAACATGAAGTAGACATGTTTATATTTCATGTAATGAAAAGAAGTACTACTAAATTTGCAGGTTGATTTAGCTTGAGGTAACAGCGTTGCAGACAGCACCAAAAGGCCAGAGTCCTACTAGGCCAGATAACTCACCCTGCCCTAAAAAAACCTCCCCAAAATTTCACACTTAGTTAACCTAAAACATATAAAACCACACAACAACAGAAAGCAAGCATGATAATTTGGGTCTTCTTTCCCCACACTAACACACCATCAGAGTGAAGCAGCTACTTAACAATTGTTGACAAAATCGAGGGGGAAATAAACAAAGCTCCAATGTAGTTTCTACCTCTGCTCCAGAAAAATCTGTCCACAACACAAATGATTAACAAAAATAATAATCATTACAAAACAATGAAGTATATTGAGTTAGTTTAACATAAAACAATCCAGGCAAGCCTGGCCAAGTCATTTTGAAGTTCCACTTTAACAGATGCTACCTGTATGACAATGAATCTGAGTTCCAGTTGGTTGTTTTGCAACCAACCATGCACTGGGTTTAGAATGTTTTCCATAGTCTGTTCAGAGTAACTCACAAAGAAGGTACAAATAATGCACTGAAATCAAGATGCAGGCAAACAGTAATTTTTCTTTTCCATCCCTACACCTATTACTAAGAGGAAAGAAATAAAGCCCTTTGTTTTAAGATCACAACTAACGTAAAGTGACTGTCTATAAAATCAACGCACTTCAAGTCATTCAACTGCCAAAAAGCTTACAATTCTCCAGCCTAATAGAGTTAATATATCCCTGAAAATGGAATTCTATTTAAAAACACAACTATTTAAAAAAATCTTTGCATTTGGTTTTCAGTCACCTCAACTGTATTTACAAATGCCACTAACTAGACAATGGTGCCTTCCAGTTAAGTCTGCCCCTATTGCAGTGATCTTTTTGGAGATGAGGGTCATGAAGTAACTTTGCAGATAGGAAATTCTAGTTATATGTCAAATCCTGACATTGAAATGCTGCATGTACGTGGGACTAGTCATTGCCTTTTATTTTTAGAAAAATTAATCTATTTATTAAAAATATATCCTTATAAAGGGTTCAATATCACCTGGAGTGTTTAATTCATTCTTCTCCATTACATGAACCCATTCAAAACAAAGTCCAAACACATTTCATCAACTCTTTCAATGTGAGTTCTAAAAAGATGCAAAACTTGACTGTACAACAGCAAGAGAACAAAATCCAAGGGTGCCAGCCGCACTGTAAGTGCCTGCAACTACAGAAGAGTAAGATGAAAACACCTATATAACCTCATGAATACGGTTGGAGGATAGGACACGCTTCCCCATTTCACTGAGGAAAACTGATTTCACTTTGTGCAGACACTAGACCTATATGGCAGCACATACATATATACATACATACAGCACATGATTACCTTCCCCATGCCACAGGAAGAATTAGACACCTTGCTCAAAATCCCACCTTTAGTCAATGGCAAATCGCTTCCGAAGATAAACTATGCACCAAGAAGATAAAATAAATAAATAAAGACTCCCTTCTGATTTCTACATAGCACAAGTGATAGTCATGAAGAACAGAATTTGTAAAATTGGAAACTATGAAATACAACAACCAAGTATTTTCTTGGCTGCTTTATCCCCTTTCTCAGAGATTTGTGTCATTCCATCACTGAGAACTCTCTTATGCTTTTTTTTTATGTCTCATTTTTAATTTTGATTCCACAATCAACCTTAAAATCTTACGTGGTCTTTTGCCATAAATATATAAAATATCATATTGAACCATCAAGTTTCTTTCCCCATTACTGATTTTGTAAAACTAGACCTCACCATGTGATTTTCAAACAAGACTTGTTACTAACTTACCCCTCAGATGTATTTATTTTCAGTTGTTTCTCTCCCATTTAAGCACTCACACCAAAAAAAAAGACTATTCTTATTTCTTCCTAGGCTTTACTTGTGGAGTTCTTTCATTCTCCTTTAAAAGGCAAGTTCAGCTAATCACACTAATGGTCCTTTCGTTTCCAAATGACTCCATCTTTTTCTGAGCCATGTATCATCCTAAACGTAAATCAACCAATGCTTTATTGGCTGATCCTAACAAACTTTCCTAAAGCTAGAAACCAGCTGGTGTGTCTTAGACTCATATTACTCTTCCAAACCCGTATCATCTGTCAAGAAAACAGATCAGAATCATGCAATAGTCTACCTCTGATAGAACTGTTTTATACCAGCCTAGTTATACCAGGATTTCTCGTCAGCATTCATGTATGTGAACTGACAGTTAATTGTTTTTTAATTAAACTTAAATCATTTCCTAATACTCTAAACATCTAAATCATCCTCTAAGTATGATAATCCTGCCCTCTCTAGTATCAGCAGTATCAGAAGCCCATAGAGCAGCTCTTTAGCAAAGCCACTTGCTTATTTCAGAACTGGCTCTAAGGTTTCCACTAGCTGTGAGAGAAGTGACTGAACCTATGTTAAGGAAAATATTATGAGAAAATAATTTAAACGACAAGAACACTTCAAACAAACAACAAATTTGGTGACAGTGTTACACTGAATGTTTTTTCATGTCTGGCAAAGAAAACCAAATGAAAAATCACTCCTTCCATAAGCCAAGTGAGACTCAGAACTCGTGTTTTCCGCTTTTAAGACAAGACAGAGTGTGGTTTTCTAATGAAGAAACAGCCAGCTTAAAAACTGAGCTTCATGTCCATTACGCCCATCAATTCATACATCTAGCATTATGGCTAGCTGCTGATACTAAGCAAGTTTCCTTAACAAATACGGAAAAAATGAACATTACAGGGAAATGTAACCCTTTTAATACATAAATTTTAAAACATATATATATTTATCTGTATATATTGTCTCTATTCATAACCATAAATATATATAAAACATCTTATATATAAAGATCATCTTCTTTAGGTGAAGATCCCTTACTGCTAAGAGTTGAAGCAAAGCTGGCATATACTCAGACCATAACATGCAAAGACCAAAGCCAAATCATCTAACATTTATGGCACACAGAAGAAAGGCTCTCAGGAATTAGCTGGTTTGCAGTGAAATGCAAAGGATTCTTTCTGCAGTTTATTTCTGTTGAGAAGGTTCCCCTTCAAACAAGCTTTGGCTGCTACAGGTTTGAGAAGAACATACAATTGCTCAATGAAATTCTACTTTAATCAAGCAAGATACAGATTTGGAAGCATTATAGCTCAAAATTCCTCAAAACAAGCCCAAAAGAGATTTTCTCATGCTTGTTTTTCTTTACCAGGTAGGACTTTGCCACTTTGACCTCATTCTAAGAGGACACCAGTTTTAATAGCACAAATAATAATTAGCAGCAAAACTCAGTATCATTAACCTTACCAGAACAAAAACATAAACCAGTTACTGTAAGGTGTAAAGTCCCTTCATGATATTGAAATTCTCACACAAAATGGGCACATTAAAGGGCCAGATGAAGAATTAAAATATTAAATAACATGTAGACACATTTTTAAGCTATTCGCTTAATAGGAGGTAGGTCACCCAGAATGTAATAAAGCAATGTGACACTGCGGATCTCAAGTTCTTCTCTACTCCCCTCCTTTTACATGACCCTATCTGACACATCCCAATATTTCCAGAAGATAGGTCACTATTGTTCAGTGCCCCCAGCTCCATATATTTCACTTTACAAAGTTTCAAATATGCTGCAGGGACACTGCTATTAGAGAACACACTTGGATGTGTAGAGCAAACTTGGGGGAAATTTGGGAAATGCAAGCACTGCACCTCTCTCTGCCCTCTTAAATCCAGGAAAACATTATGTTTCTTTTCCCCAGAGTTCCACTGCTTCTCAGCCATGTGAAGTGCCATCTGTGCTTCACAGCCTGGCAACCTAAAAATCTGCTTTCATTCATATCACCAGTGAGCAAATTAAAGGCAAAGACTGTCCTCTAATAAACTAACAGGACTTACAAATGGCAATCCAGATCACAGCTCCAAAGTGATGAATGGCAGGTGTGGGTAGTCAAAGGGTCACAGGAAGAAAAAGGTGGCAAACAGTAGACTGTCTTCAGAGCTTGCCTGATCTCTGTAAACTATCAGAGATCAATATAAAAACTATGGGGAATAAAACAAAAGTAGCTGGAAATCTCAGAAAGCAAACAAAAATATGACTTAACTGACATATTTAGTGTTATTTACTCAGATAGTACATAAAGTTAGAGCATATACTTGACTCAGGAAGGACAGATATAGATGGTAGAGCAGGAAATCTTGAGTATCTAAGGTTTGTATACTTGTTCTGAGACCCAGGATGCAACAGAAGCCAAACACGCTGCATAACATTAAAATGAGAAAGTTACAGTGCAAAGGAAAGTGTAGATATCCTATAAATTACCAACAAGAAAATTCAAGTGGATGAGGGTCTGAGGGGACTGATGAGAGAGGCTGGTTGTTTATTTTTGGTTCTTTTGGTTTGGGTTATGAGTTGTGGGGTTTTTCCTACACAGCCAGCAGAATAATTCAAAGTACAAGATTTAATACGCTTTGATGCATATTAATGACGCACATTAATGATGCACAGGATAGGCCTTTGAGGAAGCAGTTCACAGATGTAACTGAGTTAACCTCCAGTTAGTAATTGGTTTGACTATTGGCGTTAAAAAAGTTAACATAAAACATCATATACATCAATATACTAATGCCTGAAACTTTCCCAGACACTGAAATGCAATCATCATGTTAGAATAACCTCTAAACTACTTTTGATACAGGCCAACCACACTCTTCCAGCCTCTGAGGGTTATCACATGAGCCTGGAAAACTTTGGAATGGTACTGTGCATGCAGCTACTTCTGTTGAAGGCTGAATGATTAACAGAAAGGAAAATGTCAGCTGCCCTCAATACCAGACAACAGTCCTCTTTATTAGCATTGATGTAGCCAAAAGGGATTTGAACTCAAACCATCTTAAGAAAACAAAAACTAAGTGCAGATAAAGTCTGGCAAAGTATACAGAACTAAGAAAAGGGGAAAGTAATAACCATCTTTAGAAATTTAACCAAAAGAATGAGGAAGTTTAGAGACCAGGAGATCACACAGACAGAACTCTCTTTAAAGAGAGACAGGCTACTGAAAAAAAGATCAGGAAAAGCTGTCAGGAAAGCCCAGTTAAGAATGTTGTTAAGTGAGAATATAGACAACATGAAGAAGAAATAAAGGCTGAAATGCTGGCAAAACTTATTCTCTTGAAATAACATCAAGAAACTCAGCAGGAAACAAACCTGTTTGAATCTCAGGAAGGAAATTGTGCTGTAGAGCTTCATGATTATTTGTTATGGGTTACAGTAATTAGTTCACAAGAGAAAGCCTACCCTGTCCAAAGACAAGGCAATGAATACAATGTCTGATAGCCCCAGTGAAAGATGCAAGATCTAAATCAGCAAGCTTCACAGAAGAGAGACAGTACCATGCATGTCACTGAAAAACAACTGTGATGTTGAAAATACCACAAAAAAAGGAACATGGCTGAAAGCCCAAACAAAAAGTACTTTGTTCCTAGTTCAAATTTACATTAAAAAGCTAAAGGCCTTCCTAGTAATTATGAGGGACTATTTTGAACTGTGGGATTTAATTCAGCCTATCAAACTTCAGATATAAAAGAGATAAAGAATTTTAAAACATACATATTACTACCCACTACGCATACCTGCTAACCCTCCAAATATAATTACTGTCCTTTGAAGTCAGCAAAATTTGTATTGAAAGAAAAGTGAACATACAAGAGAAATACCAACACCAACAGAATTACTAAAAACCCTGTATGTCTTAACTGAAACAATTCATGCAGTAGCAGATTAAAAGAAAGAAACAGCATCTTCTGTTGTGCCTTTGATGCCTACCCTGTTCCTTCTTCTTTCTGTTTTCCCTTCCTTCTTGAAAAGGTAAGTTCTTCAAACCTGCCCACAGTGAGAAAACAGTTTGATATTGCTATGGAAATTACACTAGGAATTCATACATAATTTCATCTTTCATTTTAAGCTTTTCCAAACAAGAACCAGTAAAATTCATAGCACTTTACTGCAAAGTCTATCCTCAAAACAGCTTGAGTGACTCTGTTTTTATTAACTGATTGGTCAAATAGCAGTAAGGTGACGCTAATAAGACTGTGGTCAACTTCACTGCTGTGATTCAGAACCAGACCAGCAGCTGTGAAGATTTCAAAGATGGTATCAATTTCATACTGCTGCCATTGCTGCTCCGTGGGAAGGCTGTGAACAGATGCAAGCAGCATTCAGCATCCAGGAAACTGAAAAAGAAGGAAAACACAACACTGTTTCCCTTGAGGCAAGACAGCACTACAGCTTCATGTTTATCAGACACAGGCTAATTAAAGGTAGATCTTCAAACAAAGGCCAAGAAGGCTATCGAAGCTGAGATTCCAGCAATTAAGATCAAAGACGTGGTCAGAGATTTTCAAGAAGAAAAATCTGAAAGACCTTTACGAAATTTGGTTTAGGTTGCTGATAGTGTCTGACAAAGAAGGAAGACGAAAATAATTCCATTAGCATTAATATTACACAAAAAACCATGCAATTTGCATATTTCAGTAGACCACAAAATGTCTTCAAAACTACTCCTCAATACTACACACCAAGCTTTACAGAGCCTAAATGTCAAGGGAAAACCACACACAAATACTACGGTACATTTCAATTCAAAGAGATTTCAGGACTTTTAAGTTGCTCACGCACGTTTTTTGACACATTTTCCTTGAGCGTGCTTCACCACAAAGACTAAAATAGCATGATATTAAGAAGAGACTATCTCTTAATGTACACACGAAGGTTCCTCAGGAAGTGGTTCTGTTATTTTCCCATCTTCCTCTTTTACTATCCATTAGGCAATCGTGCATCCCTCTCTTATTCCTCTGATGCTTAATTTATGAAGGAAATTTTTAGAAAATTATACATATGTTCTTCCCTACTCAGAGATGAAAAGCAAATATCCTTTTTAAAAGTTACATGTTGAGCTTAATCAAGCCAAATTTCCTCGTTTCATCTCTTTCCGTCTATAATGTAGGAAATAAAGCAAACAGACTCACTGCAACACACTTACTGTGGGTTAAAGGCTCCATAACTGAGAGTTCTTCATTCATTCCCAAAATATGTGTATATTGGTAGTAATTCAGGTTTCCCTACACTTGAATTATGGTACAAGCTACCTTATGTGACCAGTATTAAATATATTCTAGCATAATTATATAGTTTTGTATATATGTGTATCTATGTATGTATAACATTGATAAGTATAACCTAGTTTTCATACAGCAAAGAACTTCACAAATTATACCAAGCATCACTTCCATTTTCCTTCATAACAGCTTCACTTAGCCATAGATCACCCTTTCCCACACTAGTAAAGAGGTGCTGACAGATAAAATGCAAAGACGACAAGGCAGTGCTCAAACACCAAGGAACAGAGAATTGTAAAATTAAATTTTCTGCTAAATCCTGATCCCCGTTAACAGTACAGTAGGAAGGGAAAAGACAGTATATGGAAGAACTCCAGGAAGCATGAAAGAAAAGATATTGGGACAATGTCAAAAAACATTGAGATGTAATCTTAAGCCTGTTGGAAAAACACATTTTGTAGTAGCTTTCACAATATACATAGTTTTACCGAGATGCAGTTTGACATCAGCTCTGGCCATCACTGAACTCATTAAAGAGCCTACTAGATAAAGAAGAAAAAACTTGTCACTACACTTCATACATCTCCATCAGGAAACAGTCTAAAGCTGAAAACAAGCAAGATAAAAGATAGCCGAGAGACAAAATGTTTTGTTGAGGCTCAAACTGCACCCTCAAGAGCTCATGACTCTTCTTTCCAAATAGATTTGCTTAACATGCTATACATTCTGCCTGTCACCAAATATACATATGTAATAAGTGCAGCTTAGGGAAGACAGGCCCCTGCAATAGTATGAATGCCATTAGAAATCACAGCTTGACAATATTCCATTTTGATATACCATATTCCAGCAGAAACATTTCACACTAATATATAGGCTGCCAATACACCCCAGAAAGTATTTACACTTATAATTCTTAAATGCTGTCGCACTGCATTTGGAGGATGGAAGGGTGAAGTGTCGCAATGCCAGTACATACTAACTCTACGCATCTGGGACTATCCACCTTCAAAATAACAGTAAATCCTCACACAGAACATCCAAACACAGCTGAAGCATTCTCAGATGGGAATTCTCAGAGTTCCAGCACTTGTTTCTCTACAACCACATTTGTTAGAACATACAATTTTTAAAAATCCATAATCTAAGTGCTCTGTGTTCTAGATACCAGGTGATGCAACGCTTTCAAGCAATAACCGATAAAAAAGCTGTCCAAAGGAGCATCCCCTATGCTTCCATTCCAAAGCACTTATGATTTCAAAAAGTGCCATTAGAGCTATCACCTCTTTTGATAAGATATGCTGAATCCAGATAAAGAAATGATCAATCTCCTTGTGGTTACTGCTGACAGTGAAGGTAAGAGATTTAAGCAACAATACTACACATTTGTAAGAGACTTCAGGAGAAAAGCCTCAAAGAAAGGTTATCAATCTAAAGGTTCCCTGTTTGGTTATGACTTCGAGTACTTGAATAACAGAAATGACAGGGGGAAACATTAAGTAGAAAAGCAGTTCTTTGCTGTCCTAGAAGTTAGATCAATGGAAACCTCCTCAATAAAAGAAAAAATGTACTGTTTGACTGCAGGTGCCACTGAATTACACCCACTATTTACCAACTTCTCAGCAGGAAGAAATAATCTTCAGGAACTCCCAGGATGCTCCTTCACTATCTAACACAGCATAAGCATACTGCAACATTTCACATCAGTGCCATGAGAAATGTATTTCAATAAATATTTAAAGACTATGAAAGCCATTTCTGTGTTTACATTACTTATATACACTTTAAGACAGACAGGAGGGCTGTTCAGAGTCTGTATGCACTTTTGAGATAGGGCTCTATAATTAGCAAGGTACAATTCTGCTATTTTTCACATTGATTTTCAAAAAGAGCCTTGTCATTGATGCCTTGGTCAACATTTCTGATGGGACACTAAACAATAGCTCCATAGAGCAGCTCCGATCTTTAGAAACATAAAAATTTAGTCATAAACCCATAAAAACAAAAAGCCAGATGAATCATTTATTTTCCTAAACAGTCTCTAGCAAAACACATTCTAATATCAAATGGATGACTTAACCAACATGGCATGACTTCACAATACCTGAAAGTCTTTACTACATTGTAACATAGCCAATTCTATGCTTGTCTTCTAAAATATACAATTCATCCACTAATCTTTACTTGAAGGAAAGGGCACTCTGCCTCAAAAAGCAAGATGTTACTCAACCAAGAGCAAACTTGGATTCTGATATGTGAAAATACTACAGAAGGAATCCCCAAAGTTAGGAAAAACAGTAAAATTTACTTTATACTGAAGGACCAAGCAAAGATCAGTTGGGGGGGGGGGAAGAAAAAAATACCCATCAACAAAAACTGCAAGTAAAATGGATTTATATTACATCTTTTCCAAAAAGTTGGATAAAAGGGTATCTTAACAACGGGTGAAACTCAAAATATTGAGCTGCCTACATTACAGTCCAGAAGTAAAGGGAGTATTATCCTTAAGGGCTTAGTGCAAGTTAATTGCAGGAACTCAGCATAAACCCACATGCACTTAACCTGAGAATTCAGTTAAACTCCCTCAAAAACTAAACAACTTTTCCAAGTGAACGTAAAGAAAACTCTGCAATTATGTCTTTAGGTGAAATAACGAAACACCTTCCTTTAAAAATTTCATTTCAATTATTCTACTTACCTGAACAAGATTCTGTATCACTCCTGTAGAAATGCTGTAGTGCTACCCACCAGTTTCCTACTTTTTGCAAAGCTGTCACTAGCTCTCACACAATTCACTCGGGTATAGCAAATAGGTCTAACCTAGCATAAAAATTCCTTTACAGCTATTATAGCTGATGACAAAAGCATAGGAAAATCACATCCTATTACGTGTTAATGTATTTATCAAGCATTATTTCAACAAGAGCTAGCCATAATTGCAAAAATTGCCAACCAATAATCAGAATTCTGTTACCCATTCAGACCTTCAACAATTACATGCCTCAGGCATTTAGACTAATAGTTTTGTGCTCCCTCTGTCTTTATAACTCATTTAACCCTTTGTCAGGTCTAACATTTTCCATCTGGCATCTGACATAAGGTGAAGAACATTATACATCCTTAGATTCTTTCTGTAAATTAAAGAAAGAATAAAAGCACAAAGCTATAACAGAGACAGACATGGAAAGAAGTATCAGAAGTTAAGTATCAGAGGACCATTCAATTTAATACAGAATAATTCCTAGTGCTTACACCGTAAATAAAAAGAAATGCTTGTAGAAAGCTTAACTGAGACGAAGGAAGTCATTCTGCAATTAAGAGCCATACGCAGCTTGAACTCTAGTGACCTGCACACTCATGAGATGAGTAGTCTCAATATTGGTTTTGGCACAACTCAATCTTTTTTAAACCCAGTCTCAACTACAAGGAAAAGTGCTCAGTGCCAACAGAAGAGCACCCTCCCTTGAGAAAACAAACATCAAACCACAACACCGCAATGAATCACAGAATGGGTGAGGTTAGAAGGGATCTCTGGAGGTCATCTTGTCGACCCCTGCTCAAGTAGAGCCACCTAAAGCCAGTTTACCAGGAACATGTCCAGACAGCTTTTGAGTGTCTCCAAAGATGGTGACTCTACAACCTGTCAGGACAACCTATGCTAGAAGGGTATTGAAGTTGGTCAAGCATCACCCTCTCTTGGTGGACCTATGCTGACAACTCCTGATTACTTTCTTGCCCTTCATGTGCCATAGTTCTTTCACTTTCCTGGGATCAAGGTGAGCCTGACTGGTTTGTAGCTCCCTATGTCCTCCTCCTTGCCATTCTTGAAGATAGGAGTGATACTTGCTTTCCTCCAGTCCTTAGATACTTCTCCCAATTGCCATGTTCACTCACAGATTACTGACAGCTGTCTCAGAGTGATTGACCCTCCATATATACTGTCTAAACATAGCCAAGAAAATAACTTACATAAGGAAAGAGAGCAAGTTGCCAAAATACAAAAAATACAGTAGACTCAGGTATCCCCATAATATGAAGCATTTTCTGAGGAAAATAGCATGAGCATTCCCTGCTTAAATATCAGAAGTGCAGAGTGAGAGAAAACTCTACAGAGAAAAATATTGCCTCATAGCAAAAAAACCTAGATCAACACTGGAAACATGCAACTGGCTAAGTAATGCACTTAGGTAGGTACACAAATCTGATAGTTTCCCTTCTATACTCATGATGAATGAGCAAGCACACCCTAAATAGCCACAACATTCAAGCAGGGAACATGAGATTGATACAGTTGGAATAGTGGATGTACTCACAATCGACATAAGAAAACGTACCATGAAAGGCAGAGTCCTGGAGGTCCTGACTGAAAGTATAGTGGCCGCAAAACTGTCTCTGCAAAGCAGAGGCAGCAGGATCCTACCTACTTCAGAAAACAATGGACTTGGAAGTAGCAAATACCAGTATTTTGTAAAATGTTACCTCAGACTCATTCTGTGGATAGTCTAGGTTCAGAACGTCTCTGGTTAATGGATACCAGCATATCCTGTTAAGCTGAAGACACGGGTTTATGATCTTACTATCATATTTCAGTACTTGGGATATTACCTCTCTGGACCCGATTCCTTGAAGGAACTAAGGGTATATCAGAAACATGTGTTCAGCATGCCTGAGGATAAACTGCAAGCAAGTGATTATGTGCACACACACGCAGAGATCTGAGAAGCAATCAGCTGAATAGAGACAACGTTCTCTCAGCATTTCTGTAGACACAGAATCTGCAGGATTATCATCTATCATTACTATGCATGACACTGCAATAGGTTGTACAGGAAAAATCAAACAAGCATTTTAAATTATGCTGAACTCTGTATCTGGTATTTCTGTCTAGTTCTTCAAGAGACCAACATTTCTCTGCTCTAAGTTATACTGAATCCCTCACCCTGTAAAAGCACTATCCGTTGTAATCGAGTGGAGAAGAGTAACAGGGCCTTCTCATATTCACCCCAAAGTTCCTGCTGCTCCTGAAGGAAAATTACATCAGAAGAAACTATGAACAACCTGCTAAGGGCCAGCATCCCCTGCTCTCTAGGATATACACAAAGCACACTCAGACCTGCAGTTTGAAGATGCTGTCACAGGGTGTAATGTAAGCTCTCATATTACCCAAATTATGAGGTATTGCTACCTAGTCCAGCATCATCTCACTGAAGTTAAGACAACAAAAATAGCAATTCAAACCAAAATCCAGAGCGCTGAATAGGCATCAGCAATGAAGAACAACTCAAGGAGAACACCCTCCAATGCCATTGTGTCCTACACAGTGGGTCATGTCAGAGAAGAGGTGTAATTTGTACCATTCTAATTGCTGTAACTTCAAAACGCCCCAAGCAACAGAGATACCAAAAAGTAAGATGTTGCACTGTTAGAAAAAATCCCAACAGAACTGTGAAACAGGCTCATTTAATGAACAGAAATGCAAAGACATGTATCAGAAGATTGTAAACAGTGGGTAAGTCTTTCCAAACCTTTTAAAAAGCTAAAAAACACATGCAACAGAAAAAGGAAGTGCAAAGACTACCTAAACATACCAAGACATGGCACGATACCACAAAGTTGTCTCACTGAAACAAAAGTGTAGGTAGGGGAAACAATTAATTCATTTTTTTAAAACATATTTTTCTTCCATGAATTCAAACCTTGCCCAAAATAAGGAACAAATGCTTGCCTAGGCACTTGAGATAAGCTAAAGACATCATGTTCACTGTCATGAATGGTCTTATGCAACTTGGGGTGAGAAAAACAGGATAGAGAGAGAAAAGAGACCATCAACACACTACATACATTGCAACAGCAAAAACTGTTCAGTCTCAAGTATATAATCATCTAATGTGTGAATATCCATACTGAGCATCAAACAGAGGAATCTGCTTGGCAAACACCCAAAAAGAGACAAGATGTAGCTAAGTACAGCATATCAAAAACCTGTACAGATGTTTCAGTTATGTTACACATTTCAGGATCTTAAATACAGGCACAGAGCTAAAAACTAAAATTCCAGGCAATCTGAAAGCTCACATTTTGGAACAGGTCACTTGGTGAACAGAAATCTCCCTATAGGCTAAGAGATTAAAGAAGAAATTTTTGTAATTAGATGCACTAATACTTTAAAAATTGGTTCTAAAACCAGAATCTTTATGAACTGTTCAATGAACAGCATGTCAGATAAATGCTTACATTAATATTTAGCACACACATGCCCATAAACACCTCCAAAAACCTAAAGAAAACCTCCAAAGAGCTTGACAGATGTGTTTCTACCCATACAAATCAGACACGCTGTAAAAAGTTACGATGCTGTGCAAGTTCTAGTGAAGTTCAATAAGTAATCTAATAAACTAAAGATGAACATCAAGAGGTGGTTGGAACAGAATTCTTACTGTTCCTTTATAAAACTTTTAGGAAGAGCAACGCTTTGAAGAAAGAGTTTAACACACAGCAAGTAAGGATTAACTTCCGTAAGATATTCACAGTACTATTCCACAGGTTTCTGAAAACAGCCTTTACCTTGCACAATTAATATCATCGTGGTGATACTCATTGCTATTAACTGTCTCACGAAAGAAATTCTAATATTACAGAAAATTACTCACCTTACCACTATAACATTATGAAGCAAACATATAATGAAAGCAGACTCCTAAAAAGCATTTACATTCAGAATACTGCTACCATAAAGCAACTGTTGCAGCACAAACTTCATAAAATTCTAGAATGACCAAACCTGAAGTGTTTCATTTTATTCTGAATGCATTATACATGAAGATAAATGATGTAAATTACACTTTAGTAATATGTAATATTTGAAGAAACCAAATAAAATGGATGATTCACTGGAAGCTACACTTTGCTACAGAAATCACCACTTGTCTTAGGAAAGACCCCTAAAGACTACAGGTTAGCAAATCAAATAAAGGAGGAAATCCTCAGAAAAGGGTTACTCAAAGATTTCCTCAGGTAGCATCTCATGCTTCCATAACAACAATTAAATAAATATAAACTTATATCCCCAGCCTGTCATTTAACATCAGCTCTTTGCTGCAGGCAACTCTTCTGATTTAAAGGAGGTGACTAGTGACAGCCAACATGGCTTCACTAAGGACAAATCGTGCCTAACAAATTTAGTGGCCTTCTACAACGGGGAGACAGAACTGATGGATAGGGGAACAGCAACTGACATCGTCTACCTGGACTTGTGCAAAGCATTTGACACTGTCCTGCATCCTTCCCTCTAAACTGGAGAGACATGAAATGATGACTCCATTACTTAGTGGATAAGGAATCACTGAGTAATGTCTCCATGCCTCAGCAGGTAAGGAATTGGCTGGATGGTCACATTCAAAGTGTTGCAGTCAAAGGCTGGATGTCCAAGCAGAGAGCAGTGATGAGTGGTGTTCCTCAGGGGTCAGTACTGGGACTGGCATTCTTCAACATCTTTGTCAGTAACATGGACAGTGGAATCAAGTGCATTCTCAGCAAGTTTGCTGATGACAGCTTGTGTTCACACGGTGAACACGCTAGAGGGAAGAGATGCCATCCAGAGGGACCTAGACAACCTTAAGAGGTGGCCAACACAAATCTCATAAAGTTAAACAAGGCCAAGTATAAGGTCTTGCACATGGGTTGGGACAAACCCCAGCACAAATACAGGCTGGGCAGAGACTGGATTGACAGCATCCCTGAGGAGGACTTGGGGGTGTTCATCAATGATAAGCTCAACATGACCCAGCAGCGTGCTCTTGCAGCCCAGAAAGCCAACCATGTCCTGAGCTTCATTAAAAGGAGTGTGACCAGCAGATTAAGGGAGGTGATTTTCCCCCTCTACTTCACTCTTATGAGACCCCACCTGGAGTAATGCATCCAGCTCTGGGGCCTCCAACAGAAGGATGTGGATCTGTTGGAGCAAGTCTAGAGGAGAGTCATGAAGATGATCAGAGAGCTGGAGCACCTCTTCTATGAAGACAGGCTGGGAGAGTTGGGCTTGTTCAGTCTGTAGAAAGTGCTGAGGAGACCTTAGACTTTTTACAGAGGCATGCAGAGATAGGGCAAGGAGTAATGCCTTTAAACAGAAAGACAATAAATTTACATTAGGTATCAAGACGTTCTTTGCTGTGAGGGTGGTGAGGTGCTGGCACAGGCTGCCCAGAGAAGCTGTGGATGTCCCATTCCTGGCAGTGCTCAAGGCCAGGTTGGACAGGACTTTGAACAACCTGATCTAGTGCAGTGTCTCTGCCTATAGCAGGGGGTTGGAACTGGATGATCTTTAATGTCCCTTCCTACCCAAACCATTTTATGAAGAATGGTAACCAAAAGTCTCCAAAACAGTTACTGGGCTTCTTGTATCTTAGGACTGCTTCTCTGTCTTTATTTGTTACACATGTCCACTCTGAAAATGTGCTGAGGAGGGAGGGAAATAAGGAAAAAAACAGGAAGAAACAACCATATGAGGGAACTATCATGTATTTGGGGGCAGCGGGGTAGAATCAGAATTGATTGCAACTCATTTAATAGATAGTCAGAAAATCACCACCTTGAAATTATGCATTATGAGCTACATAATATGAATTTACACACATATCCTGAGAAATGATCCAGAAAGATCACCTATTTTTAAGGCTGACAGATACTTCCTTGTAGAAGATTCATTTTTCAGTTTCGTAATGTGCCAAAGACTTTACAAGATGACCCACTCTGCTCCAGGCATCCATGTCAAAGCTGAGCTACCTCAACATTTTCACTGTATGCAAACCATTTTTCCTATTCCATGGAAAATTACAGAAAAATACACTTTTGCCCCATTAGAAAAGACCATTTTTTCTTGACAAAGTTTAAGCACTTCCATGCTTTTAACTCCACATGCAACTTCTTAAGGGACAGCAAAATGCGTATCTTGACACACAAATGATGCTTTTGTCAAGCTCACTGTTAACATTATTGTTATTGATTTTGGTCTGATATGTTATAGCTGAGTCACCTACACATTCTGTCTGTACTGATTGCATTCCAGTATTCTGGGAATGAACTGTTCCAGTTCACTCCCACAATTCCAGGCTTCTGGGAGCTATGCATCAGCAGCTCTAGACTCATAGGATAACACAGGTTGGAAGGGACAGCTGGACATTTCTCCTCCTATCTCCTGCCTCGAAGTCAGCTATGAGATCAGACCAGGTTGCTCAGCTTTACACATTGGGTCTTGAAACCTCTAAGACAGAGACCACTCAGCTTCCCTGGGCAGCCTCTTCCACAGCTTGACTACACTTACGGAAAGTTTTTCTTTATATCCAATCTGAACCTTCTTTGTTTCAATTTACGACCATTGCCTCCTGTCCTCCCACCACATTCCTCAGTAAAGAGCCTGACTCCATCTTCTCAGTCACCTCCTCAAAGGTACCAGCAGGCTGTTGTTAGATCCCCCTGAAGCCACCTATTCTGCAGCTAACATGCAACTTTTTCAGCTTCTCCTCACAGGGCAAGTGCTCCTGCTCCCTAACCATCTTGAAGGCCCTCCACTGAATTAATTTCTGTTTATCAATGACCTTCCTGTATTGAGGGTCCCAAAACTGGGTGCAGTACTCTAGAGGCAGTCTACTAAGCACCAAGTAAAGGAGGATAATCACTTCCCTCCATCTACTAGCTATGTTCCTGTTAATACAGCCCTAGATGTTATTGCAGGGGTACGCTGCTGCTGGCTGGCGGCTAGATCATCACAGTTCACCAAGACCCTATATCTCTCCAGCAGAGCTGCTTCCAACATAGTCAGTCCCCAGCCTGTTCCACTGCAGTGGTATACTGCATAGACCATTTGTCCTTGAATTTCATAAGGCTCTAGCCTCTAGCACCAATCCCTCTGAATGGCAGCCTCATTCTCATGCATATTAACTATTTATCCTAATTTGGTGTCATCTGCAAGCATAAGAGAACATTCTATCACCTTCTCAAGATGAACCCCTGCAGTACCCCACTTGTTACCAACCTTCCTATATGACACATTAACCACTATTTTCTGAGTCCAGTCATCCATCCAGCCAGTCTTTTGTTCATCTAGTTCTCCATTCACACAGACTAAAAACCAAATCTGGATACAAGAGTATTGCTGGAGACAGAGCTGGCAGCCTTGCAAGGTAAATGACACCCACTGCTCTTCCCTCACCTGAAACTTCAGTCGTCTTACCATGGAAGGCAATCAGGCTAGTCACGCATGATTTACCTTTGATAAATCCATGCTGATTGTTCCCAATCACTTCCTTCTTCTTGTGCCCAGAAATATGATCCAAGAACGCCCATGACCTATTTTCCCAGGGACAACAAGGAAGCTAGCCAGCTCTGTAGCAACTTGGACTGTGTTTTGGCCAGTTTTGAAGAGTGCAATGTATGCCCTTCTCCAGCCATCAGGAAGCTCTCCTGATATCCAGTATGTTTTAAAGATGATGGGGAGGGACCTCACTGTGACTCTGGCCAGCTCTTCCAACATCTCAGACACAGTACATTTGGCCCCATGGCCTTATATGATTTGAGTTCTCTCAATAACCCCTGATATTCCTACACAAAGGGATGCAAGAATTGTTTCTTCTAATACTTTAGTAGTAAAACGTGTTCCTGCCCACGCCAGGGGAGCAGGATCTAGATGACCTTTAAGGTCCTTTCCAACCCACACCATTGTATCATTCTGTGATGGTCCTATCAATCTCCCTGCACAGCAGTTCTGGATCTCAGATAAGAACCCCTTTAGAAAGAAATTAAGTGTTTACAGTAGGATACTAGGATTGTAATAAAAATTTCAGAATAGGGCAAAACAGATAGGGACAAGTAGATATTTAAGTGTATATGACAGAAGGAATAAGCAGAAAAAAAATCAGTATCCACCGGAACATGCTTATTCCAAGAGCCTGGAACAGAACCCAAGATTCCAAGTTTCGTCACTATTTTGAAATGCTTAAAAATTACAGAAAACCATTCACAGGCCATATCATTTGAACCACACATTACTTAAAAATTACTAGCATTACGTTCTCTGCTAGCTCAAGTGGCAGAAGTCTCATGGCAAAAGACAGAGTTCAGCCTTTCTGAAGACTTACAGACTATAATGCAATCCCACATGATAGAAGGTTTCCTCCTATCCATCAGGGTTGCAGCCATTTTTAATCTAGCATGTTGAACATTTTGCTTATGTGCAATGAATTTTATTTTCAACAGATAAGTATCAAGAACCTAACTCTCAGTTTAAAAAAATACGCATTATAAGCACATCACAATTAAAGGTTATTTGATCCTGTTCTCTGTGCCCCTGTGCACAAGGTATTCCTGCTGTATTACTGAACAAGATGTAAGAAATAACCTAAATAAAACTATCTTACAAAAGGAACCTGCCACATGCATTGCAAATGTTGGCAAGTGTGCTCTTAATAAGATAGGTATTGCAGGAAAAGAGAGGGAATTAATATTGTCCTGGAGAAACTGATTTCCCTCTTGCTCCTTGCAAGCAAATTGTCTTAAAAGAAGTAAAAAAGAACCAAGTTTCAATGGGAAATCCAGCACTTTTCATCAACACTTCAGACTAGTATCTTGGGGTTAGCACTGCAGTAGATCTAAGTATTTATACTTGTAGTCTGAATCAACAGCCACCATACAACAAATCAAGCAGGGAGGTCTTCCCTAGCAAATGCATTCAAGGGTCCCTGTTAAGGGATCTATTAAAAACAATGAAGAAAAGACAGCTTATTGTTAGTTAATTACATAGGGAGACAGATCTTTGTGAGAAAATATTCTAGAAAATGCAAATAATCAGCACACTGATAGATTATTTTGAAAAATCATATCAAAAAGGCATTAAATGGGATATTCAACATGAAGAGACATATAATACATCTCCAGAGACCCCTGCGAAAGTACTACTAGTGAAACATGCAGACACAAGAGACTGAAAGCAATGAAACAGCAAAAGAGGAAATTAAGAAGGTACAGTATGAACAGCACATAACAAATAGTAGTGTTCCGTGTTATCTGATACCAAGAAAAAAGCATTGCTTACTGAACACAGTCCATGCCATCCTATGCTACATGCTGAAAGCAATATTGTAGGAAAAAGTATGACATTTAGCCATACGTTTACAGGTCAAATGACGGTTCTTACAAGAATCCCAAATCCTGGCATTTAATGATTTAGGCGAGCTTGATCTTCCAACTTCAAAGTTCTTTGAAGGCAGTTTTTGTTGCATAATAGCAAAACATACAAGCGATTTCCTTAAAAAACACATGCTTCACTTGCAGATTATGTTCATCACATAAGAGATGCATATTAATGCAATCATACATAACATGCATCATATACATTTGTTTTCCTTATTGTATTAGAAGCATATTCTATGACCAAACAGCAAGCTTTCAAATGAGTCTAGATAAAATCCAGCTGCATTTTGCTTTGACACTAGCTCCCCCTCTAGACCAGCCCAAGATTATAGTAATTACTTTTTTATTTTAAGTTCTGACTCTGCAACAAGATTTAAATACTGGAGTTCAAATCTTCTTCATCTGTATCCCCTTAAATGTCAATGAACAGACTGATCACATAATTTATACATAAAATAGTCATTTATTATTTTTTTCCTGTACAGAAATACCCAGACTTTGGAAAATCATTTGGCTTAGAACAGATCTGACAGATAAAGCAGCAATTCTGTATAGCTACAGACAGGAAAGGACCAAAACTACAATTTTTCATATTAATCCTCTGAATGCTTTGCAACATTTGTAATACATAAACGTTCCATTAAATAATCAAGCCTCTGTTTGCAGTCCCAATAAAGTGATCATAAACCAGATGCCAAAACAAAATGAAGACCCTATTGTGGCTTAGCACTACCTTTACGAATCACTTAAGGTGAACTGGCTCCATTCCTCCTCCAGCAAGTATAGCTCACATTTTTCTAGAACAAAGACCTTTTCAGTTGCTCAGGTCATGAAACTGACCACATCTTAAACAAAGACACAAGAGTGAAGGAGCAAGAAAGCTGCAAGTTCCAATGTGACCCTCTGCAGTTGTCAAACACCCTGGCAGCTACATCACAGATTGAGTGAATTTGTGTGATTCAACACTTCAGGTTGATTTCCATCCTTCTCTCATTATTAAACTGCTTGCTCAGAAAATATGAATAATTAATTATACTTCAAACACTGAAGACTGTCTTGTTATGCGTTGTTGGGAAAATACGTAAACTTTAAAATGCACTGATCTGTCAGTATAAGGTACATATACATATGAATCACTAACAAGTACCAATAAGCATTTGGCAGGAAGCATACCCGTAATAACCAGCAAAACAGACATTACTGGAACTACATCAAAGCACAGTCACCAAATCCTAATAACTAGCTTTCTTTAATAATGGAAGGAATTGTAACAGAGCCTTCTGTAAAACCACCCCCAGCAGAAGCAGCACAGGCAGTTGGCCGACACTCTGCTTTTGCAGTTCAGACTTTTCTCAAGTTTTAGACCATTTACAGTGGAGAATGATTAGGAAAAAAAGATTAATACTATAAAATAAAAAACCCCTTCATGCTTAAACACTCTTTGTGTAGTACTTACTCCATTAGCTTCCAGGTAATGCCCAGACATTAGCATACTACATTTTAGCATAAAGGGAGTAGATATATAAACGCACACGTGCATAGTGAAGCACAGACATTCCAGCTGACATGTAAGTTTCAGTATACACACAAAAAGGCCCTAAGTGCTAAAACAAGATCACAAAGTGAAGAATGCTCCGAATACATGGTTGTTGCCCACATCCAGTGGCTCACAGTGTACCATGCATGCATTGAGGACACAAGGAGAGCAGGTAGTGCCCCCAGCAACTTGCAGTCCTTCAAGAAGCAATTCTTCAGCTGATGTCTGTGCCCACAGGCTTTTTAGTACAACCTGCACCATGGCATTACAGTCTCTACCTACTCTTGCACCCTCAATCACAAGCTTCTGAAAGCAGAGGGAACAGCCAGGTCTTCGGAGAGCGTCTAGAACACAGCAGGGACACGCTCGCACACATGTGTGAAAGACCTGACAACGCATTAAGCACAAACTTGACTGCAGGAAAAATCGCCGGAGCCTTACCAGTGACAAGATAAGTACCAAGAATCCAAGACCAAAGCAGTTAAATTTGCCGAAATACGGTAAAGGTGGCCGTGGGAAAAGCCCCAGGCAGCACCCGATGGCTCTGCACCCTTGTAAGACAAACACTTCCTCAAGCTCCCAGGCGGCCCGAGGGCGTAGGGTCCGTCCATCAAACCCACGTTTCCCGAGTGCCTCTCCCTGCCAAACCCAGGCGTCCCCTCGGGCGGCCGCAGTTCCCGGGACAAGGAAAGTTGGACGCCGCCCCCCGCGGCAGCGCTCCCGGTCACAGGACCCCGGCTGCCCGCGCCGCACCCGGGGCAACGCTGCTGCCCGGGGATCTCTCGCACGCATCAACCTCCTGGGCCCGGCCCGGCCCCGCTGCCGACGGTGATGCCCCAACCTCCCGCCGAGTACCGGCCTCCCGCTCCCCTCGCCGGGCGCAGAGCCCGCGTCGCGCTCCCCGGCCCCACCAGCGCCCCTCCGCCGGGAGCAGCCCACGGGGAGCCCGGCACACAGCGGGGAACCGGCGCCTTCCCCGCCACCATCACCCCGGCGGCGGCAGCGGTTGCTGAGCAGCGCCGGAGTCGCAACAGCAGCGGCTCCAGGCCCGGGAGAAGGGATGGGGAGCGCCGGCTTGGAGCAGCCCGGTCTCGGCTCGGTACCCGCTCCCCCGCCGCCGCGGTTCCCGCTTCGCCTCCCGCATCACCCCCTTACCCGAGTGCCGCTGGCGGGGCCCGCGCTGCCTTCGCCGAAGGTGCGGGGAGAGGCCGTGATGAGCTGCGGGGTGAGGCGGGTATGTGTGTGTGTGGGGGAGGAAGGATCACGGGGGGGCACCCCGCGGTTGAGGAGACGGAAACGGGAACCGGCGGCCGCGTAACGGAGCCGCCGCTGGACTGTGAAGAGACGGGGCGCGAGACGCGGTACAGCGCGAGGAGACGCGGGAGGCGCGCTCGCGCGCGCG
>JASSUY010030430.1:47844-60639 GCA_032466535.1 Forpus xanthops | reverse complement strand
AGAAGAGAAGGCTGCGTGGAGACCTCATAGCAGCCTTCCAGTATCTGAAGGGGGCCTATAGGGATGCTGGGGATGGAATCTTCATGAGGGACTGTAATGAGAGGACAAGGGGTAACAGGTTCAAACTTAAGCAGGGAAAGTTTAGATAGGATGTGAGGAAGAAATTATTTACTGTAAGGGTGGTGAGGCACTGGAATGGGTTGCCCAGTGAAGTCGTGAATGCTCCATCGCTGGCAGTGTTCAAGGCTGGGTTGGACACAGCCTTGGGTGGCGTGGTTTAACAGGAGGTGTCCCTGCCCAGGGCAGGGGGGTTGGAACTAGATGATCTTAAGGTCCTTTCCAATCCTAACTATTCTATGATTCTATGATATTTCAAAAAGAATAAACATAAGGAGGGGAGGAGAGATACTATGTTACCTAATCAGTTTATTAAAGTGAATATTCCTTCTGAATGTCTTCCAAATAGCAGTCAAGATATAGAAAGTACTTTTAGGCTTGAGAGCAGAATCACCTTCTTTGGACTGGTATTGATTGAAGAACACAGTCTTTATTCACACTGGTTTAAATTATGGATTTTAAAAATTTCAACATTGGACATTGGCTCATACTATTCTAATCATGCTAACACAGAGAACTTTAAAAATTAACCTTATTTGATTTGATGACTCATTACTTTCACAAAGGTGCTCTGAGAACACAGCATATCTAATTGGAAAACACATACAATGTAGACTTTTGAAAAGGTCCTGAAAAGATCCTCAGAAAAGTGTGTATAGACCCTCTCCAGAGAGCTATTGAGTGTAAATAAAATATCAGTGATATCCAGCAAGCTGAAGAGAAATACACTGAAGAATGTTTCTTAGATTATAACAAAAGTTGTGCATGGAAGTGGGAGGCCTTTTCTTAATGGAAAGGGATTTCACAGTTTCTTTTGAATACATGTATATTGGTGATATTCCCTTTCTGTCCTATCTTGACAGACTCGTGTACCACAGAGTGCACCCCAAGCATGTGCACTGAATGGTATTGGCCCATGAATTCCACCTTTATGACGCATGCTGTTTATCTCACACAGTATTTAATGCATGGACATCATACCTCTCACTATCTTCATCTCATACTATTATGTTACAGCTACTACTTTCAGAGACCGTAGCTCATCGCAGTGCTTCTACCTGGTGGCACTCCTTTGGATAAGGAGCATTTTTTGAGAAAAGTGCATGTATCCTTTAGGACCCACAATAGAATCTGCCTGAAGTATTTTCTCATAAAAACATCAGGATGAGTCACTTTCTATCTAGGCATCTCCCTTTGATTTCAAATTCTATTTTAGACATTGGGAATTTATAATTTAGGTTTAAATAATCTGAACTTTAAATATCTTTTATTAGCTGTAGTTCATATTAATATTTCTTTACTTAAAAATAACAGCAGTTATAAATTGTTCTTGGATGTGGAAACCAAATCTGTCATTGTGTTTGCTATGGTCCGAGACCACCCTATTTAGAAACTGCACACATAAAGATGGAATTGAATGGAAGAAGGGAAAGAAGTCCAAGGAAAGAAGAAAGATAAACAAGGTTTCAGAGAAAACTAGGAAGAGTAAAAGACCTGTACTATATGACTATTAAGAGAAGGAACCAATTTATATATTTTATCAACATATACTGCAAACTGTCAAAAGGGCAAATATGGCATATTGATACACAATGCTTTAGTAGAATACTTTAAACAGATCAGGTGACTAGAGTAAGATCAGAAATTTTAAAAATAAACAATGACACTCAACAGGTATTAGAATGAGCTGAATTCTATAACTGAAGAATTAATTAAAGATAGACTAGAATATGTATGAAGAAAAGTGGAAATGAAGAAGCATGAATGAGTACCAGAAGGCAGATGAAGAGACTGTTAGGATGAAGACCCTAGGCCCCCTGTAGGAGAGGATCTGGTTCAAAACCAATAGTAATAATGACAAGGGAAGTAGCAAGGGAAGAAAATACAACCACTCACTGTTTGCTGACAGGTACTCAGCCAGACCGAGCAGTGATCTAGCCCTTCCAGGTGACTGCCCTCAGTTTATATAGTGGGCATGACGTGCTGTGGTATGGAATACCTCTTTTGTCAGTTTTGGTCAGGTGTCCTGTCTTTGCATCCTCCCAACTTCCCCTCCTCCCTGGTGGAGCATGAGACTCAGAAAGTCCTTGGTCAGACTAAACAATTCTGAGAAGCAACTAAAAACATCAGTGTTATCAGCGCTGTTCCCAGGCCAAAAGTCAAAACCACAGCATTGCACCAGCTACTAAAAAGGAGCAAAATGACTGTTGCTGCTGAATCCAGGACACAAACTTGATCAATCAAGAAAGTAAATATTCCCAGAATATCACTGTGGTAAAACTATTTGCTAATATGTTACAAAGTTATTTAAAGTTAACCTATTACTATGAAATTTTTTGTAAACTCAGAAATATAATGTAAAATTATAACAAAATATCAATATTTTAGCTCTTGACAGTTATTTTTCTCTCATATACTTTTTTCTTCCTTCCTTTAATTTTCCTCTCCACTTCTTCTGTATGAAAATATAGGAAGCATGTGTAGAACTCCTAGGAGGGAGGAAAAAAGAAATCACCTTCACACATCATCTCTCTGCATGAATTAATTTTCATTTCCACAGGAAAGAGTTGCACATCAAAACCTCAAATTTTGGTAGACTATATTGAGAAATTTATTATTTATCCTGATCACTAGTGATTCAAAACTTATAGATTGATTCAGAACTGTACAGTATTTTATGGAGGATAATCACTCTCTCAGCACATAATTCCACTATTTCAACCTCAGTCTTGGGTCAATTGATTAATCAGTAATAGATGCTGATAATCAGGATGTAAGTAAATACATAGCCTTCTATTCAGTGTCAGCTTTGATCACATCAGATTTCCTTATCCTGTGGCTTATGTCACATTAATGAATCAGCCAGCATTTATTTCTAAACATATGATGTGTGATAGCTATCATTATCATTATAATTATAATTATATTTTGGTGTGATTTGGAGTGAATGCATGACGGTATCTTAAAATATTCATTATTACCTTTTCAGCCTGTAAACCAAACCAGTATGTTTACTTTTTTTTTTTTTTTTTCCCCTGAAAAAAAGTCCATTTTTAACTTGTGTACAGGATTTTCTCTTTCCAGAGTCACTAGGATGGAGAGATATTGCCAAAGTGTACAAGGAAAAGGTTGTTTGTTTTGGTTTCTTTTAAAGTCAGGAGTAATACTTAAATACAAAATTCTCTATCATATAGGGTTTTTGTTAGAAGCTTATAGAGATTTTAGGCAATCAAGAGGATTTGGGTTTTCCGTTACAGTAGAAATCAAATCAGCATGGTCAATAGGACTTGACTCAGTTGATCATATGCAGATGTTTAGTACTTTTTGAGACAGTCTAGGATATTCTGCACTTAAGCTGCCATTTCAATTGGACACATCTCAGTCTAAAACAGATCTGCCATAGGTACTGCGCCATATTTTCCATCCTAGGATATAGGTCTCATATACCACAGAGTTTCTTAAACATCATCAGAATTTAACAGCAGGCAAGATTTTTGGCTCTCAGGATATATTGAAAATAAATCCTGAATGCGAGGAAAGTGCAAACTGTATAGCTGTTCTAACACTGCTCTAGAAAGCAAAGTCCACTTGTTGAGAAAGTCACATAACATTCCAAAATAGTGAAAGACTTCTGTATTGCTGGTGAAATTTAATGAAGACTGTGGATGTTGTACGTTTGTGTCTATAAAATGCGACAGAAAATGAAGTGGGTATGTACTTTTGAAATTTTTATTTCTTGTGCCTCTCCAATTTTCCTTTAATCAAAATTTAATCCATTTTAAAATTAAAAATGTGATTTACCTTCTTTTTAGGCTTTTTCACACATCAGAGCAACACTTACAAAGCAGTTTCTTGGGGGAAGGAGAGCAAGACAGTTCAAACTACAAGCCAGTTATTGTAGTTTGGCTATCTATGTTCCTCACCTATGGCTTTGTCTATAATTTGAGTTCCACAATGAATTGTTGGTAATTGATAGACTATTTCCAGGAGATGCAAATATTTTTAATCGAGTCTGTCTGATGACACAAAGTAGCTATTGCACAATATTGTCCTTGAAAAAGGATAATTCTGAAAACTGTAAAAAAGAAGCCATCTTTGATCATACTGATTAGCAACTGGGCAAGACAGTGAGTTCACTCTCTGGCCATTATTAATAATCCATTGTTAAAGTAAAGAAAGTATGCAGGCAGTTGCATAACCTTGGTGAAATTTTAATGTGGACAGTTTGCATTAACTTCTTTTCCTTCAACAACAACAAAAATGAGAAGAGAAAAAAAGAAAACTGAAAGTAAAAAGGTGGCCCCTAAATAAATGAAACTCAATTTCACGGCACATTATCTCTCTCAATTCTTTCCTCTCAGCTTTCATTTTCATTAAAATCACAGACAACCATAAATTAATAATTACTTCAGGTTGACTAAATGCAGGCCACACTATTTAGCTCTCATTTTCCTACAGTGGCCCTTCTTGTTCATGCTGGAAAAATGTTAATTTAGATAATGTAGCTTGCCCCTTGTCATATAATTCTGTTTTGCAGTTTCACTGATCTATAATGGTCTGTTCTTATTAGGTTGTATTAACTTTATCTTTTGTTCAATCAAGCTTCACAGTTTCCTCCGACAAGGTAACTATTGTGAAATATCAGATGAAATGTTCTATTATCTGTATTTCTTTTATATGTTGATTCATCTCTATGTTGTAAAATGTTCAGCAACATTTGAAATTTTTTCCAGTAATAAATTTATTGTCCATTAGCCCAAGCCATATGTGAGACTTTTTTTGGCAGGAGCTGCAGAACATATACCTCAATCTTACTACTTTACAGTTTATGCACATTTCAAATTAGATATTTTATCAACCTACTATTCAATTAAGAATGGGTGAATAAGTTCAAGTAAAATAAAACCTGAACTTTCACCAGAGCTTGGACTCAATTGGTTTCTGAGGTTTAAAACAATTTTATATAGTTCAATTTTCTATAATTTTTTGGCAAAATATTCTGGTAATGAGTGAAGGAAAATGAGATATACAACAGGGTTTATTTCTAATTTCTCGTTGACTTGTTGCTACTGTTATATTGCTTAAACCATTTAACTTTCCCATGACTCAGTTTCCCCATTCTTAGAACATATCCAGTTGAACACAAATAGATATCTAGAGATCTTCAAGGGAAAACTATAAATGTGGCCTCCTCTAAAACTCTGTATTTCAATACACATGTATATTTTGACAAGTATTTATGAAAAAAAAATCTCCCACCAAACAAAATTAAACTTTTAATTCCACTGACAATATGGCATAACCTACATTTTTTTTTGATTCATAAGCAGAGAACACTTGAAAGCCTCTAAGCACTTAAAAAATTTGTTCCGTATTTTTATGATAGGTTACAATAGCTGTCAGCTCTTTGCTTTTTTTCAGGAACCCTTTAGAGATGATCATGTTTCTGATAGAGTAAGGGTGATATTTATTGCATGTAATAACTTGTGTGACATTATTAGATGAGTATCAATAGTGTTCTCATATGTGCACAAGGTTCCTACATATGTAGGTACCTATTGTGTCTACACTTATGTAAGCTAGGTAAATTTTTGCAGTAGTTATACAACCTGCAATTATGAGTGGGCAGATATGATTGTAAATTTCTCATGGATTATGGGCCCCACTTTTAATTAATTCTCATAGACTGCACCATAATCAATAAAAACTATTTTAGGAAAGTTCTTATTTATTTTCGCCCAAACAAATCTTAAAACAAGACATAGGAAATTACCAAACATGACATTAAACACCATTGGTAACCATTTGAAAGTGATATGCAGCTTTTTTCCATGTGTCAGGGTTTTAATTCCCATGGCATATGTTCTATAATAAGATATAGGTCCTCACGGTTTGAAATAAATGCATTTTTCCAAATGAATGGCATATTTTATTCCACCCTTGAAAATTGCCTATATAAACATTCTGGTAACAGGCTATTGACATATGGCCTAAGCTAATTCCTTGTCTTTTTTGTTTGTTTTTAGGGAAATAGCTAAAAGTCATAAGAGAAAGTTGGAAAACGAAGAAGAAAAATTAGCCCTCAGAATTGTATTTGTTGCACATAAATTGTTTTATGCATCTCTGAACATCACTAATATATCTGAATCTGTTGTGATCTGCAGTAGATTTTCAGCCGATTTAAGAAAATATTTCCAAGTTTCAAATAGATCCTGTTTGGCCTATTACATAATCTATGAATGCTTCTTTCCTAAATTAATAAATAATTACCAGCTACCATAGCAATAATGTACTTAAATGGACCAAAGCAGCTTTTGTTGTCAAAGTGATGCAGCTCAACAGTGATGTACCTGTTCCATAAGCTTAATATTTGATAATCTTTTGGAATGCACCCTGAAGACAAGAGGTGTGATCTAGTTAAGAGTAATGTATGAGAAAACAAGACATGTTTGTTTATGTCTGTTGTATTAGAAATCATAGCCATTGGTAAGTCAGTTCACCTCTGAAGTCCTTCATAGAATCATAGAATAGTTAGGGTCGGAAAGGATCTTCATAGTTATGACTTCTTTGAAACAGAAAAACAAACTGACTTGCCCAATGACAAGTTGATTCCCTTGCTGCAGCCTGCACTAAACTACATCAAAATCTAAAGTAGGATCGGTCTTCAGAAAATATAGATGCCTAGAGCATAAATGTCTTCATTTCAGCTTGTCATTTAGATTCCCCATATATGGCCAATGGAGGGGAACTAGCACCTCATATCATTCATCTTCCCCTAATGCAGACATTAAATATAGGTCAGAGAAATTCTACTTTAGTAATGCCTGTTTCTGAACTCTGCTTCTTAAGAAAATTTAGACAAGTAGCTCATATGTAGATGTCTACATCATAGACAGCTGAAGTGGGGTGAACATGTCCATGAAATCCTTGCTTCACTTACTCTTCAGCCACAGTGATTACAAAATGCTAATGAAAATGCATTTTATATTTATGCATTTTGCTCTTATCAAGAAGACTTTCCATAGGAAAGGGAAAGGTAGGCAAATAGTGCATTTGAGAGGCCGCTTGTCCATGTAGTATGCAAAATATAATTAGTATTTCCTGAAAATTTTTCTTTTGAATGAGGAAAGCATAACAGTAAAACAGAAGTTGTCTGAGTGATATCGCACAGTAATTTTAAGGAAGAAAAGACAAACTAAATTGTCACAGAACTCAGGTTTTCTAAAATACTTCCAGGGAAATTATTTTAATTACTGTTTCTTTAAATAAAAACAAGGAGAACATTTTCCTTTTCCATAATAATTCTTTTGTTCATCTTAATCCAAACATTGCAGCACTGTATTAATGCAAGACAATTTGAAAAATGGAACTGACTAGTTTCCATTTGACTGAAATGAGAACAAGATCTAGCCTTAGGCAACAGAAGCATAACTAGCCAAAAACAAATGCCATTTTTAAATTTCATGAAGTGATTATTTGCTGTTAAAAACTCAGTATTTCCCAACACATATAAGACAGTAATAGAATCTGAGCTCTCAAATGACCTTAAGCTTACAAAGGAAATAGCTGTAATATATCAGCCATTCCTGTGATCACTGCAAATAAGGCTCTATCAGATCTTGTGTGGATTAAAATAGGACAAATTAGTATAGCACTACTTCAAATTGGAGTAGTACCGTAAAATTCAACAAACCTATACTGATTCAGATCAACTGATATATGATTTACTAATTATACAGTGATGGATCTAGCTCATCAGATTTTCAATTTGACTGATGTGGCTCTTTATAAGTAATCCTTTTCACATCACTCTAGTGTAACAGACCCATGTTACAGGGAAGAGAAGGCAAGGCAAGGCAAGGCAAGGCAAGGCAAGGCAAGGCAAGGCAAGGCAAGGCAAGGCAAGACAGAAAAAATATTTCCTTATCAGACTTAACTAGTGACGGATGCTGCTAAAATTACAATGTGTACCAACTGGACATGGTGAAGATTCATGTAGAAAGCAAGAACCCAGGGAGGACAAATTACCTATAGGTAAATAAAACTGAAAATAACTGACACATGAAGCTTGTTTGTTTTCACACAGAGTGACCCAGCAAATGTTCTTTCAATTAAAACACAAATAGAGAAAGCACACTGTAAATCTTCAGAATCTCTTATTTTCTCATCAGGAAATGCAACTGTTTTTATGAACTGTGACTCTGTTATGACAGTCAAATGAACTCCTGGCCTACAGTTAAGTCACTCAATTACGGGAACCATAGTCAAAGTTCCTGCAGTGGGAGTAAATGAGTGCTTGCCTTAGAGCAAGTATAACCAGACACATCCTAGGATTTTCTCTGATTTCTTTTGTATGTCTTTCTGTGGCAATGTCATGTCTCTATAATGATTCCTCAGGACTGACTGTACACACAGCTGAGGCTAAACTGAATGCCAGCAGTTTCTCTGGTGATTTCCCAAATTTTCTTTCCAATTTTTGCTCCAGCATGACCCAATAAGGAACTCTTCCACTAATAGATGTTTCTTGGATTTTGTCATAGTTGCAGCACCAGTGGGCATATAAGACTGAATTTACCATGTATAGCTTTATGTCTTTTAAGACCATTGGTTTCAAATTATTTTAGATTTATCCTATAACCAGTGGCAAAGGACAGTTACTTAAGAGTATATTTCAGATAGCCTCAGATCTCATCAGTTAAGAACCTGAAACACTGTCATAAAGATCATAATCCAAGTCACAATCACATGTATGTCTTTATTATACATAGAAAAAGATACATTAATTTAAAAAGGAGGTATTCGTTCCATGCCTTTCACACACAGAAGGATGCAAACAAAGTAATTTCCCAAATGTAATTTTATAAAATCCTCAAATCACGTGGTAAAATAGTATTTTGTCCTAATTCTTTCGATGTGCATAAACTAATGTCTTCACAAACCTAAATAGACAGGTATATATTTAGTAGAAAATATAGTGAGCTAACAATATGCATATAGTTATCCAGTTAACAATGTACTATAATTTTTAATATTTTTTTTCAGATTAAGAAAACGAATAAAAAAACAATATATAAATAAAGCACACTAATCATATTTAGTCTTTAAACAAGAACAAAAGTCTCGATATGATTTTTAATGTTAGTGTAATGTTTTTGAAAAAAAAGCAACAAAACAGAGCAAAACTAATCAAAGCAAATACAAAACCAACCAAACAAAACCATTGCATGTTTTTTATCTGTTTCTAGCTGTTGTGTTACACTGTGACATGATAATGTCTTATTGAGTTTCCTGGTTCATGCAAACTATATTTGCAGTTCAAAGTTGCCTGCAGTGTAGTATCCCTGGGATTGAGTTATAGTATCACAGAACTCAGATTGTGTAGAGTGTATGTTGTTCCTGCATTTTATGCCATACTCCTGTCACATTGAAAAATGTGGTTCTGAAAAAAGACAAGTAACAAATGCTGTAGCATTTTACCGTTATGCACTATTAAATAACTGTAAGGATGTAGTTCAGTTCTTTACATTTCTTCAAGGGGTAATGGGTTCAAACTTAATCAGGGAAATTTTAGATTGGATCTGAGGAAGAAATTCTTTACTGTAAGGGTGGTGAGGCACTGGAATGGGTTGCCGAAGGAAGTTGTGAATGCTCCATCCCTGGTGGTGTTCAAGGCCGGGTTGGACATAGCCTTGGGTGACATGGGTGGGAGGTGTCCCTGCCCATGGCAGGGGGGTTGACACTAGATGATCTTAAGGTCCTTTCCAACCCTAACTATTCTATGATTCTATGATTCTATGTATCAATATGAGCAAGCATCCATTCTTTGGAGGTTTCTGCTTCTATGCAACAGTGCTATGGATTGTGATACATGATTTTCTGCAAAGACATACCTTGCAATGAAATGTTTCAATTGCCTGAAAATTTACAGGACTAAGAAGGTTAGTATGACTAGGGATGTAGTAAGTATTTTTTTCAGAATTCCTGCATCAGTTTGCTGGACAGACATACCACCTAGCTTTGTGGAATAATTTACTAGGACTTGACTTTGCATTTTATTATCTCTGAAAAGAATAAATGTGATTGCATAACCTACTTTTGACTGCATGCTGCGGGTCTCTGCCCAATCCAATTTTGAAGGCCTGGAAGAAAATTGTTGCCTTTCAGTGCAACAATGATGAGATTGTAGCTCAGAAGTGCTGGCCAAGAAAATCCCCTTTGATTTCAGTTCCTGAGGGGAATAGTGACACGTTATTTTTTTCTAATAACCTCTGCTTCAAAGTAATGGAAGATGAAGACTTAACATTTTTTTATCAAAATGTCAAAATCCAACCTATACAGTTAAAGGCCTGATTTTCTGGTCTCAGAAATGTTTAAGTCAGGTACATGTGAGAAAATAAAGCACTTATCTAGTTAACTGCAAGAGCTAGAATGTACTTAAATAGAACTGTGACCAGGACAGTGGAGAACATTCTTTAGGAATTCCTAACACTGAACAGTTAAACTAATTTGAAGTAAAAATTATATAGCTTAGTTGTACTGCAGGTAGATAGATATATTTTGATATACATCTAATATACATCTATATACTTTGTAAAGAAATTATGTCCAATTTTTTCACCTACTTCTCCAATTATTTCTTTTTCCTAATACAAAAGAAAAAAATAGTTCACAAGGAAAAAAAAAACAAAAAAGCAGCCGTGTTCTCACAGAATGCATCTTTGACTGTTCTCACCTTCTACCAGTCTCACAGGCAGAAACAAGAATTTTCAAAGCATTTTGACCCACAAATATACATTTGCACTCCAGCTATGCTTCTGAGTTGTTCATACATGCACTATTTTTACATCAATGCCCATTTTTTTGCATAGATTAGAGACTTTGAGGTGATCAGATCTAAGACTCCCCTTTAACACTTCAAGTTTAAAGTAAAGAGTCTAGACTTTTCTGTAGCTGGTAGAAAAAAAAAAAAAAAGAAAGAAAAAAATAAAATCCTCTTATGTCTTCTATTGCATCAATCACTGCTCTTCGTTACTAGCTATTCCCTTCAGAATACTTTGAAATGAGATCTGTCTTTGGATTGTCCTACCTGCCACAGTTCAAACACCTTCCTAAAGAGTGGCAATAAAAACCTCTGAGTGCAAACCTGGCAGAACAAGGAGTCATTAGGCCACTTAAAAGACTACAAAGATAGTGATTACATAAAAATTTTTATAGATAGATGAAAGGTTTGGAAAAACATGGTATGTTAGCAGAAGTGTAGGAATTTATCCCCTGCATGCAAATGACTTTAAATTTAGAAATCTTGTGTACATGAAAGAGTGAAAGTGTGACTAGAGTCATGTATAGTAGAAATTTGCCAGTCAAAAAGAAATTGCATTTTTGTATATATACCTGATGTAAATCTGCACATGTAATTACTTAAAATGCCTGTTAAACTGTTGATTTCTGTCTATTCAGAGAGGCCTTCATGTAGTAAGGTAATAAACCTTCATCCAATAATTATTCTAAATTTTAGGTACAGTTGACATGCTGTCATGACTTAGAATTACTGGATAAGTATTTATTGCATTTTGTTGGTGAGCTGTACAAGTTCTGAAGGCTTTTCAAAACTTTCTATGATTTTTAATTGGGCTTCGCTTGAAGTATTTCTAGAAAAATCAGACAAATCCTGCTATTCTTAGGCAGTAGAAGCAATTCCTTATTTTTCTAAGATATTTACAGTATCAGACTATCTTCACATCTCTGGCCCAAATTTAACAAAGATCTGAAAAGTGAATAAGGGCTTGTACCTTGGCTTTTCTGGACTTCCAGTCGAGAGAGGATAGTTCCCGTGATTCTGCATGCTGCTGCCCTCTCTTAGCAATTTTTGCATTTCAGGATCATTTACCCAGCTCATTAAGGTGTTGTATGGTTGGACTGCTTGTTGGTGATTATTTTGGAAGCGTTATTCCTTCATAGTCTCCCTGCTTTAGTTAAACTGCTTTCTTCACTTTAATTCAATACAAAGGTCAGCATCTCTAATCTAAAAGTACATTTTCAAGACAATAGTTCAAAATCCTGCAAGCCACTACTGGGAAAATTTGTCATCAAATACATGATATATAATTGATATCTTCTTCAGAAGCCTATATAAATATATTTCACTCTACATCTTACCTTCAGTGACCGCATTTCCAACAGCATCTTGATTCCTAATTTTATTCCCAAGTAATCTAAGCTTCCAGACTCACAGTCCCCAGTCTCCTTCTGCCTCTCAGGTTAAAAGTGTTCTCAGGTGAAACTAGCACAGCAAAGCTTGTGGAATCTGTAAACACAGTACTAAATTCCTTAATCGTTATACACCAAATTGGGTTGTCCTTACAACTTCCTTTTGTGTTTATATGTCAGCTGTTGTTGAGGCCTTTTATTACTCTAAATCCATCAACTTGAAGGTCACATTTTTATAGACCGTTGATGTCACTGCATTTTGTATTTGATGTAATGTGTGCTTGAAGATATAGTGAAGGCAAAAAGGCTTTTGGTTTCCTTGGGGAGTCCCATGCTATTATGACTATGACCAGTCAAATGAAGATTCACATGACATTTTCTTATAAAGACCTTTATCTGTGAGGTATAGACGTAGGCTGAATTTCATTGTGATGCAATTTGCTTCTTATCTTCCAGTATTTTCATTTGTTC
>JASSUY010030430.1:0-47250 GCA_032466535.1 Forpus xanthops | reverse complement strand
GCTTTTTTGTTTTTTTTTTTTTTGGTTTATTTTTTTTTGGTTGGTTGGTTGTTTTTTTGTGGGTTTTTGGTTTGGTTTTGTGTTTTTCTTTCTTTTTTCTTTTTCCAGAAAAATTCTGTGATGTGCTCTACATTTTGACGTGTAAAATAGTATATTGCTTCTGTACTTATGTGTTGCTTCAGTGTTTAATTCTGAAAAAAGGAATGATTCCATAATATAAAAAGATAAAGAAACATCTCCAAAAATCCAAATACATATTGTTCTCTGCTGTTGGTCACAGCTGGCAAGGCAACAAAAATCAGTACTTTTTACAAGACATTATTTCCTCTTAGATGTAAACCCAAGCAAAATGGAATACTGAAAAAGAAATACTTAAAATCAGAATTACTTAATGTGGTGGGAGACATGGATTTCAGGACAATATTCTAGGCATAGAAAAGTCTATGTAAAGCGGTGCATGGTAAGATAAATGAGGAAAGTAAAAAGAAAAAGCATTGCTGTTGAGATTCAGTGCAGACATTTGATCACTTTGGATGGTATGAAATTTTTAAGACTAGGTGACTACCAAGCAAAGACCAACCTTACTAGTCTTGAATAAAACCTCATCTTTTCCTTTGAAAAATGTCAAGGTTTACTTTTCAGTAAAGCCATGGAAAACTGTATCAGCCGTTTTCAGGTCTTCCTCAGTTTAACCTCTGATTGATCATTTTGTTTACATCCAGATATAACCACAGCTATTAGATTAACCTGTATTTCTGCCAAGTCTGCAATCTTATTCATAGTTAGTAGCAAGAACCATGGCTCCTATATTTGAGAGCTACTTTTGTACATATCTGTCCCTTGGGGCAGAACTAAAACTTGATGACTGGAAGTAAAGGATCAAACAGCATAAACTGATGGGACACACTCATGAGTGCTGAAGGACCTGGCTGATGGCATCATGAGACCACTCTTGATTAGCTTTGAAAGATCAGGGTGACTGGGGAAGGTTCTTGAGGACAGAAAGAAAACAAATGTCTCTTCCATCTTCAAGAAGGGTAAGGAGAACATGGGAAAAAACATTCTTGTAGACCTTACCTCAGTCCATGGGAAGCCAATGGAACTAATTCCAGGAACTAATCCTAGAAACCACTTTCAGGCAGATGAAGGGCAAGAAGGTGGTTGGGAGGAGTCAGCATGGAATTATGAAGTCAACCTGATAGTTTCACAATGAGGTGACTAGCTTGGTGGATGAGAGAAGTAAGGGGTGTTATTTTGACTTTAGCGAGGCTTTTCATAAAGGTTAGGTCTGCCATAAGATCCTCAAAGGTGAGCTGATACAGTACAGGTCAGACGTGGGCAATGATCTGGATTGAAAACTGACTTAATAGCTATGCTCAGAGGCTTGTAATTGATGTTGCAAAGCCTAACTAGAGGCCAGTCACTAGTTGTGTACCATGGGGGCTGATGTTGGGGCCAATATAGTTCCAACCTCTTTGCTAACGTCTTGTGAGGAGAGGCTGGGAGAACTGGAACTGTTCAGCCTGAAGAAAAGGCAGCTCAGGAGGATTTTATTAATGTGTATAATACTTGATGGGAGGGACCAAATAAGCAGCAGCCAAACTCTTCTCAATAGTGCCAAGTGACAGAATAAGGAAATGAGCACAAATTCTTTTTCTTTTTTTTTTTCACTGTGACTAGCAAACACTGGAATAGATAGATTACTTGGAGATGTGAGGTCTCCACCCATGGAGATATTCAAAACAAAACTGTGATTTTTTGAAGTGTGTGAACTTCATTTTATATCAATTACTTCCTTTTATTTTTTCTAACTTTTAAAAAATTCTTTACCTTCCATAGGCAGGAAATTCTTTTTTTTTTTTTTTTTTTTATCAGTAGGCAGATATCCGCTGCTGTAGTAAATGAATATGATCACTATTGTGTTTATAGGACAGCTAAAAAAAATATTGTCAAGGGAGATGCTTGAAATATCATTACCATAGAACAATATAGCTGTCCTTTCAAAAAATTCATGAACTAGAAAGTAAACTTAACACAGTGCTAAATTGTTAAGCAATTGCTACATCTTACTCCATGATCTCAAATTGTTATTTTCTTCACTGAGCTGATGAATCTGCAATGTATTTATGTCACTTTGACCTTGGCTAATGATTGCAGCATTTTTTATTTACTAGAAAGCATGAAGTCATTACTCAATTCTCTAAGTAGTTTTGTTGTTGCTGTTGCTCTTTATCTTACATTATCATAATGAATAATAAATTCGCATCATAAAAAAAGGTTTGGATCATAACCCTGAGAACTGGTAATTCCAGTGTTAAAAACTGGCTTACAAGTTCTACCACTAAGGCACAAAAATCCTTCTCTCATAAACTATTCTCAGCCATTAAATATGGTGTTATATTTGCACTAGTCACTCCTGAATCAATTGTATCCTTCCCGAACGTTCAGTAGCAGGCAAAAATATGCTATTATAAAAGCATATACGTCCAAAATGACAAATATGTATAAATAGTACTCTAATTAGCTATTTTATTGAGTGATTAATGGAGATTAATAATAATATCTGATATTTTGCATGGAAAATAATTTTAAAAATAGTAAAGTTACAGTATCTACATTTTCTTTGTCAAACTTCAGTAAAATTTAGATTCTTATGAACAGCAATGTTGGAAATAATGGCAGATTTTGGTGAATATTGCCTATGACACATAAAAGCTTTTGCCACTTACGGAAGTTTATAACAAGATTTTAATTGAATTAGCATCATGAAGGAAAACAAATATCTTTGGGTAAGCTAAGTGGAATAATATCAACTCAAATTTTAACTGTATATGCATCAGCAAAAGACATTGCTATACTGTTCCAGATTAGTTTTGCTTGCAGTTCTGCATGAATCTTCTATAATGTCAGTCACTGCCACTTTTGAAAACACTGAAATAAACTTTATATAACGCCATTAAAATAGCTTATCTATGAGGAAAGTGTTTTTCATCCCCTCATGAGTTAAATAAGTGCTCCTCTGTATGTTACAGAATTCTATTAAGTTCTTAGTTATCTTTTTTGTTGTTTTTATTTTTGTCATAGCAAGATATTGCAGGCAAAATGGTAAAGACAGAGAAGGTTCTGGCAAACACTGCATAAATCTCTAAAATAATTGCCACAACTAATCAGTGTTGTCAAGACTTTCACCCCCATCACGGAGGTGTCTACTTAATTTATTGTAGGTCATTTGTAAACCATACTGATCTATGAAGACAAAGCTAGGCCTAAAAGCAGTTATTTTCATGGAAAGTGATTTTTTTCCCTGTTCCAGTAATGTCAGAAGTCATTTCTTGTAACTATTTCCCCACCCTGAAAAGAGAAATCTCTTCTCATGACAGGAGACAAGGAACACTCCATGTTGTAAATATTACTTCAAAATTCTAAGTTTCTGCTCTTGACTCAAACAAATGATTCAAATCAATAGAGACTAGAGTCACCCAGTCACATGGAGAAGTTCGATAGTTACCAGCATGGACTGGAAATCCTGAATTGGCTTGGAAGACCTATTCATTAATACTGAAGTGAAACTCACCCAACACATTCAAGATTGGGTTATATTCAGAACTTGGAGAACGCTGATCAACATGCTCAAATACAATTAGAAAGCTCTTATTGGCAGTTTGCTTTTTTGTTTTTTTTTCCAGGCTTTGGATTTTTTCTTAGATGAAAGTTGTAGTGAAATTAACCCTTCCTATCATATAACTAATAATTACAGCAAATCACGAAGACACTATGAGTAGAATCACAGAATGTAAATATGTCTGTACACATACTTGTAACATTTGACTAAAAATCTCATAGTATGAATATGTCCCTACCCTGAAAATACAGTTGCCTCTTGAAGAAGCAGCAGCTGAAGGTTAATAATTTGGGTTCTATACAGTAACAAATAATGCTCTGCAGAGACACTTACCTCCTTATACATTTTCAAGGCTATTAGCAAATAATAATAATAAAAAAGATAAAGCCAAAGCAACAATGAAACCAAATATCTTTCTACTCTTTAGCATGTAAGCTTTTTTCTCCTATTTTTCCTCAGTGTATGTGCAGGATTCTTTAGAAAAATGGCTGCATGCAGTTATTTTTCAAAAGAATGCATTTCATGAAGCCAGTCTCCTCCAAAAAATTCTTAAGCTTCTAGAATGACTTGCTGGTTTTGTGTATGAGAGTTCTTACATATGGGGTATGGCTGATTTTTTTAAAAAGCAGGAAAATGATGAAATACTGTATCCACTCAGTGCCCCAGATAGAGACCTTTTGAGATGTGTATCTATTTTCAGAGGATGATAGAAAGAGATGGAATTCAGCAGATGTTTAAATCCTGAAAAGACATCATGAATGGTACCCTTTCTTGAGGAATGTTCCAATGGTATATATCAGCTTGACAGTGAAAGGCCACTCTAATTCCCTCTGTAATAACCTAGGGAATGACACTTGCTCAGAATGTCAGGTTCTGGAAACTTGCTGTTAATTACAATGCTTTCAATGATATTTTCAATTTTATCAGCATTGGTAGGAGTTTTTGTCTCTTTTTCTGTCATAAAGTAGCTACTGAAAACTGACCCTCTGGTTTATGCTCTACCTCAGCACACACAGCTCACACCTTTAAAGTGACCTTTATGCTCAGTAGCAGGTGTAAGATTATATAAATTATGACTCCCAGTGTATTATCAATCAAAATGCTACTTGTCAAGCTGCTTTTTTGCTAACAACAAAAAAATCAAATCTATCCTCAGAGGCTATAATCCTATATAGGTGAATAAAATACCATGGGGTCTGTTCTCTCAGTGCACATACGTAAATCTCATTCCTACTAACATTAATGGGGAGTTACATACATGCATCAAGAGAAGAATAAATCTGCAACAGAGCTCACAGGAAACCATTCAGTGTGAAATGTTTTAAGGAGACAGGAGAAAACACTGCATGGAAAGAACCTATAATACATTTGTTCAGTTTTACTTACAACTCTTGATTAACTTTTTCAGACTGAATACTGTACATTTGTGTCACGTGGATTTAGAATCCTTGATAAATTATATTAACAGATACATGTTAAGTGTAGCGTGATTCAGGTGGCATTGCTGTCTCTACATCTTGCATTGCAGATTGATGGTGATAGAATCAAAAAAACTTCTAGAGGATTCACATTAAATGCTTTCAGGTTTTAGTTTTAATGTGCTTGATAGTATTTTAAAGCAATTAAGGTCTTACAGGCTCTCCTAAAGGTTTCTAAGTTTCAATTTAAAACAAACCCAAGAAAATGTGCCCATTTGCTTCCTCAATTGCACATTATTCTGAACAGGGCAATCAGCATAGACTGTAATTATTAGATGTTGCTCTTAGTAACCTCAGGCACATGCATTCTCTGTCTCTGTAAGTTAAACACAGTGTACAAGGGCTTTGTATAGTCATATCTTATTACAAATATTGTAAGAAGAAGACTTGGTCTGGAATCGTCTGGAATCTTGTCAGTCCTTGTGGTAAAGAAAACGTAGCTGAATATAAAGCTATCTATATCCTACGCATGGCCAGGTTGAAAAACTGGCTTTCTGTACCCACAGTGGCTGAATGACCACTGAATCATCTAATTATCCTTGTTCTTAATAAAGAATGTGGCAGACCCATGTATGTGTACATGCATGTGTGTATTCACAGATAGACAGATAGATAGATAGTATTTACATAAATTTGTGAAAAATGTGAAAAACTAGCTAAGATGCCATTTTGTTGCAAAAGTAAATGGCAAAATAAGTGTCAAAAATGCTTGACAATTGAAAGAACAAGATGAATATATCTGAACACTGAATATTTTCAGAAGAAAGTTCAATTCCTTTCCTTCCCATGCAAATCCTTTGCATATTTTTTTCCCAATTAAATTTATTGGGATTTAAAGGATTATGAAGCATAAAGTAACTGAAGAAAGAATTAAGTAGATGATTTCTTTTTTTTTCCAAATTTAAATCAATTTGTATGTTCTTTATTGTTGTGGGGTTTTTTTGGCTTGGTTGGGGTTATTGGTTTTTTGTTTGGTTGTTTTTTCTTTTTTGGTTGGTTGGTTTTTTTTTTTTCCTGGTTGGTTGTTTTTTGTTGGTTTTGTTCCATTTTGTTTGTTGCTTTTACAATCTTCCAGGAAAAAAAAAGTAGAAATTTCAGTTTAGAGGAGTTATTTTCACACACTGACAGATGTATCAACCTATGATTGAAACCCTACTTATTTTATATTAGAAACATAGATCTAAAATATTTACTAAACCAGTTAGGACAGTGAGATAATGAAAGAGGAATGGTAGCACTCAAATAAATAAACTGCAATAGCATCTGCTATAGACCCTGAAGACTTGATGAAAGCAATTGTGAAAAAATTCCTGGACTGGCTATCATGGAGCTTGAAATCTCAAGGCACTGTACTCATGGGAAACTTTAACTATGCAGCCATCTGGTGGGTGACAAGTACATCCAGCCATGAATCACCAAAGACATTCCTGAGATAGGTATATAGAGGACAGTACCATGATTCAGACAGAAGGGTTATCTAGAAAACACAACCTTTGTTGCTAAGGAAGAATTGATAGGAAATATTATGAAAATAGTACTTGTTCAGATACTTGACTGTAAATGGACGATGAAGTGATTTGTAAAAAGCAGTAGTATAAGAGCTTTCTCAATAGAGTAATTTCAATAATAGAGAACTAATAATAGTGGAGAGTTAAGGAACAGTCAAAATCCTTGCCCCATTCAAATCCATTTGAGTATTGCTGATGATTTGAGTAAGACCAGATTTTTATTTATGCTGACATAATGACAATGACAAAAAGGAGTTGAATATGTCCGTAGAGAAGAAGTTGACATATAAAAAGTTCCAGGATTAAATTACAAAAAATATTATTCTAACAGCAAGGGAAGATAAAAGAAACTATGAAAAGCCAAAGTAGCTTTACAGTAAAATTCTTAAAGGTTAAAAGAAGGATCCAGGCAATAATTAATCCAATAATAATAATAATAAAAAACATAAAATCAGAGTGTAACATTTTTGCAACTCTCTATGTGCTCAAAGATTTTGAGACCCCACAGAGATATTTGCTTAGTCTGATTTTGGTACCTTTTTCATTATATGGAAAGGCATAATAAAATATCAGGCAGTAAAATAAACAAGGATTCTTTAGAATTTGCAGATAAATTACTCTTCACAATTAATATTTCATAAAAGTTTATTCCACAATTAAATACATTCTTAATTTCAAAGCTGAAGAACATTAAGCTCAGTACCTGAATTGAATTTCCTGAAAGTTCTAATGCTTCTGCCATTTTAGGTGTTCTTGAAGCATAGTTATTTCGCTAGGACCTGCATTGACTTCAGGTGGGGCATCCTAATCAGCCTTATATGCTAGACAAATGACTAGAAGGCATTTATCACATGGCAAAGTCCAGATTATGCCCATGTCTGGGTAAGCACTTGGAGGATTTTCAGGGCACAAAGGAGGGAGTTTAACATGATATTTGAACTCCTCTTAGTTACACTTTAGGTACTTCAGACTTCTATTGAAATAGAGCCACAGAAGGTCACAGATACCTTAACATACATTTTCTTTTGCTTTTGTGAAATTTCTTTCCACTCAGAAAAAGGTCTTAAAAGGTTTGTGATTATTGGCATATGAGCTATTGCATAGGGCCGGTATTACATAGCTTAAATTGTCAATATGATATGTGAATGTGGAAGCAGAGCAGTGCAACTACCATTTATGTAAAGGTTAGAAATTCAAAGTGTTCCACATCCCAAAACCATAATGTGTTGCCTGGAGGATTTATTTCTCTTTTTTTTTAAGCATTTATGTCTTGTGGAGGATCTTTGAAAATCTGGTTGCTTATCTCCTTCTCTAACATGTCACTGAACTACTGGAAAGCCCTGAGCTACTGGAAAGCTAGTCTCAAATAGGACAAGAAAACTTTTTTGACATTCTAAACCAATTTTTTTTCAACCTTTTTCTATTCTGTTGCCTAATTCAGGGAATACTTTCTAATCTCTAATCAGTTGAATAATTTCATTTTCACAGAATTATCCACATGAATAATATTCCTCCTTGTGTGAAGATATTTAATCTCTTTATATGCTATATAATTTATGTTTCAGATTTAATACCCCAAGCTCACCCAATTCATGCATGAAGGTAAACCCTGATAATCCCAGAGACTATATTTTTTTTAATTGAGTAAAGGCCACTTAAAATAGAACTTTTAATTTAGATTTAATAACTCTATAAAAGATAAATCTAGTTGCCATGTAATAAACAGTAATTAATTAGTTAATATCAATTAAATACTAAAAATATTAATTTACATTTAACATCTAACTACTGTAATTTGCTATAGCTATCTTATTAAATGCTAATTAAATTCCTAAACATTCTTACAAGTTTAATGCATTAATAATAGGAACGTAAGTACACATTTACTGTATCTGCAGTTCTCAGTTCATTACATGGCAACTAGATTTATCTCTTTTACACTAATTAAATATACTAAGCAAACCTCAGTAACTTTTCTTAACACATACCATAACTGTTTTATTAATTTCAAATTAAATGCCCATTTAAAGCTTCTAATCTACAGCTGCCCTAAACAGTTTCCTGCTAACAGAGCAAAGGTTACTGTGGTAACTAAACCACATTTCTAGGTGTCAGTTATGAGACTTATATGAGAAGCAAGGTATGCTTTTCTGCTCTTTTGTTTAAACATGACTGTTTAGTAATCCACATTTTTTCCTTTCCTTCAATGTCTTGTCTTTCTTTTCGCACTCTGCCATGTGTCAACATAATCTGATTTCCCCTCTGTAATCAGTTTTTCATTTTTTTCTAGCTGTAGTTGCTGATTATCCACCAAGGTCTCAGTAATTGTGAACTCAAAAGATAATTCTTTCCATGTGTAAGACTATCAGTGTTTTATTTAAAATATCTCTGATATTTAGAAAAACAGATTAATCTTCCACAAAGCCACTCAACATCATGGAAGGTTTAAGCAAACGACTATATCTGTAAGCATCTGTAAGCATCTGTAAGCAAAGAAATGCTGGTCAAAATGCCAGTCAGAGTGCTATGAATATGTCAGAGTACCATCCATAATACGATTTCTTTGGGAGACTGAGGGCAACACTGCAGTCACATGTATAAAATGATTTAGAATCATGGCTCTTTTCACATGTGATGGAGATTGTCATAAAGACAGGAGGCTGCTGTGCAACAAGAAAAGCACATTAGCTATTAACCTTCCCCCAGCTGATCAACTTTGTTTTGCAATCTTTCCTCAGAACCATTAGAATACCCTGAAGAAATAACTTTCCAATTAAAAAGGATCTCAGAGAACAAAGCCATTTTATCTCTGACTCCTGGTGTTCTTTATTCCAATAATTTAAATTGGAATTGATTTTTCAATTTAGCCGTTGACTTGCTATGGACACAGAGCTGAAAAGGCCGAATGGAATTGCATGGCTGAAATATTTGTCTTTGTGATGCACTCCTCATAAATTCACAGGAGCCTGCTTTTTTATTTTTTAATGCTTTTTTTTTTTTTTTCTCTCTGCTGCTACTGATTTAGACAGCAGCTTTTTAGCTCAGCATGAGCAAACTGGGAAAACACGTCCAGTATGACCTCAAGGGCCTCATACTCAATTCTTCATAGATCTATGCAATTGTTACATCTCAAAGAAAAATGAATAGATCCAGTGTAGCTAAAGTGATAGCTGCTTTTCAAAGCCTGAAAATGTGTTCTACAATTTTTGTGCATATTTCTAATCCTAATTCTTTAATATAATAATAAAATAATAAAAAAAAAAAAACAACAAACAAACCAACAAAACACCAAACATCTACAGTCAGTTAATTTTACTGTGTTCAGTACATATATGCTACTACATAAATAGCTTCGGTATGTTTTCTCATTGTTTTAGTGGCAGACTTAGCACAGTAATCGATTTACCTGTGGAACAGTTTCAAATTAAGCACTGCAGTTACTAAGGAGTCCTTTAAAAGATTAAGGTCTGGTTCTGCTTGTAGTTCAGCTGTGTTAGTGCACCCCAACACTTAACTGGGAAGGGAAATGGATCTGACTGAGGACAGAGCTGTATCCTAACACTTAGAATTTTTTTAAAAGCAACATCTAACTTCCTGGTCTTCTGACAAAAAGCTGATTGTATAATTCTGAAATTGGAAAGTAGAGCTGAAGAAAGAAAGGGAAGAGACAGTAAATTCCTGTTGTAGTTACCTAGTTTTCTTAATCTATCTTGGGTGGGGATAGTGCTCCTAAAGTAAACTGAGAGATCTTTGCTAGCTATATCTTTAACTTTCTAATCTTTAATTGATGTCTTTTTCATCCTTTTCTTCTGTAAAGTAGCTGGTAACATAGCTGGTAAAAAGCAAGGTAGAAATTTCTCAGCCCCTTGAGTTGGTTCAAAGTGACACTCCATGGCTTTGTCACTAGATAGGTCCTTTGATGTACTCTCTTCATTCTTGTCTCTCAGTGCAGAGTACTCCCAGCTTAAAATCTACCCAAAAAAAATAGAGCTTCCACATGGAATACTTTAACATTTTAATCTGTCTGTCTTTCTCTCTCTCTCTTTCTATTTATCCATTCATTGATCTAAAAAGACACAGGCTATCATTTCCATTCATAGATGAAACTGGTCATCTAGCATTTGAAATATGCTAGCAGGTTTTAGAAGCACAAGATAATGACCTAACAATAGAAAAAGTGTCTTGATGGAATATCTACTTTAAAAAAAAATATTAAATTTGCTCATATATAGAAATAGGCTTAAATATACACAGAATGAATTGAAGAGTGGTCCACTTGTCCTAACATACAAAATGTCTTGACCAACATAGACCTAAACTGGTCTGCATCTCTTTGCCTAAGGGCTACAAATCACTTCTTGAAGTGATCTTCTACATTAAGCAGAAAAGCTGTGGTGACAACTGAAATTGCCAAGTTAATTTACTTTCTACTTTACCCCAGGGCCCTGATCCCTCCTTCCTACTTATTAATTTGCGCACCAGCTGCATTCTGGAGCAAACAGGAAACTCTGTTAGTGAGGAAAGCCAGAATATAACAGATGATGGTTTATTCCTGGGTCTGTACCCTATAAGAAACATAAGTACCTCTTTGGGGATATAAATTTCACTTTAATTTAAGGTGCTTCTTAAAGCAGTCCTAAATTAAACAACTATATTTTCTTCATGAAAAGTATTCTGGCTGCCTAAGTTTAGATGCATAAAGTAGGCTTGTTTATGGACAGTGTAACAACTCCACATATTTAAGAATGGTCTAATTACACTTGAATGTGTGGATATACTGTTGCAGTTACTGAAATTGATAGAAATAATCATAGAAGACAAGAATATATTTGAAGAGCTAGTCTTCCAGGAAAGCAAGTCTAGTGACTGTCAGTGGACACTAGCAGCATTTAGGGTATGTATCATCCAGTGTAAAGAAGGATAGTTCTGCTAATGTCTGTGATTTTATGCCAGTTTATGTCGTTTAGTTCATTATGAACTTCAGCTAATTTAACAAATGTCAAGAAAAAAATAGTTAACCTGGGACTTCTTCACAGAATAGTTTTTTCTACCACAGTACTAATTGTGCAAGATGAGTATTCTCTCAAAAATTAGCATTGCAAAAAAAGCCTTAAACACCAATATTTGAAAGCAGCTGGTCAAAATGTTATTCATTGCCACCTCTGTGCTGCAGAAATTTTAGTTCGTTAGATGGGAAATTAACTACAGGGAGTTTAGTACTAGTAAACTCTTTGGAGGAAAACATGGTGAAAGAAGAAGGGTATGATTTTTTCCCTTTTACATGAAAAAATTAGGGAAAAATGATGTTGTGATGTTGCTAAAATTTGATAATCTTTATAAACCTCTGTCCATCCAGTTGAATATTTTTAAAAAAATCAATTTCTTTTAATTTTAGAAAAATCTTTGAGATGTGTTTCCACATTATGGGTCTCACTGTCTTTGTACACTTATGCTGCTAATTGAAAGAGGGCCATAATGTTAGAACATTCCCTTGACCTGCTTTGAATGCTCCAGTTAGGTTTCTTTTAGATATAAATGCTCTAAATAGGTTTAGATAAAACAGTGTATAGATGAGCAAATGGTTGTTTTCCTGAACTCAGGTCAGGAGTATGTTCCTGACCCTTTTTGTGTGTCAGTTTGCCAACAGCCTGTACACCTGTGACATGGTGTCTTTATTTGATTTTGAAAATACTTGTTCAAATGGGCAGCTACTGGAACATGAATAAACTTGTGAAGGAAATTATGTAGAGATTGAAATTACCTTTGTAGAGATTAAAATTAGCCTTTTAGGGTGAAGGTTAAAATAGCTTTAGATTACTCTCCTATAAATACATGAATTTTTGAAGATAAAAAAATAGGAGCAAAAATATATCTAAGTGTATGGGCAATGGTGGGTCAAACCCCATAATTATTAAACTGTCAACAAATACCTATGTAACAAAATGAAGCTGGGTCTTTAGTGAGTTGTTTAATCATCAGAGGTAAAAGACGCTTGTCCTCCAGCGTGAAAAACTGTAAGTATTTTAACTCTTCTAAGAACAAATTTTGATGTGTACAAATTAAATTGTTTATCACAGTGTCTTATAATAAATAATATTACCTAAGTGCCAGAAGTCTGTTCTTGTCCTGTATTGTATCTTTCAGGTTTTTTTATATTATGGGCTATGGGAATATATGACTATTTCCTGATTTCTTGATCCCATTGTATTTGAAATGCATGTAAGAATGAGATCCAGGAACACGCTAGATTTTCCTCACCCTCCTCAAGGTTTGCTTTCCACGAAAAGCAATTCCAGACTAATAAACAAGACCAAAACGAAAAGAAAGTCTGAGTGGTCTGTTTGACCAACAGGATCACCAGGACTTGAAATGTTTTGCAGCTTGCAACAGTCAGCAAAAGTGAATGCAGACTCAATAATCTTTCAAAAGAAACTTGAATGCCAAGAATGGCATTGAAGTTTCCTCAGACACTAGAAACACTATAATCTGAAGTGGACTTCCACATATATGCACACACATATGCACAAGTATACGTGTATCTATACATGTGTATATGCTTCTTTTATATTTTAAAATACTTCCTTTCCATATTGCCTGATGCAGGCAATCTGTATAAGTTGATCAAAACAAAAGACAAGAAAACATTTTTGAGATGTTGTATCGGTAGCTAAGGCCAAAAAATCATCTTGGTGCGCAACAAGGCTATTGATATCATGCGATTCAGCTGGTGAGCAATGCTCTTTCAGATGTGTATTTGAAACTGATTTTTTTCCCTAGCACACAGATTTGGGAAATGACTCAAGATAAGAATGTACTTGGGTTGCTTTTTGTGGGAGTGTTGGGTTTGGCTTTTTTTTTTTTTTATTGTTTCTCTTTTATTTAAGAGAAAAAGAAGTATGAAATATGCAGCTGCTCATTCTCTGGAAGGCTAAACTTTAAGTGTCTCTTCAGGAACACATATGTGCATTGTCATTTAGTGGATGTTGTATTAAAAAGTCAATGTACTGACAAAATCAGTATTTCCATGTACAAGATATTGCATTGGAATTATTCTAGATGTTATACAAGCTAGAGAACAGATTCAGTCCTCTAATTTTAGGGTCTTTTAAAATACTCTGTTAATTTTGTTAATGTTATTCATTTATTACAAAGTGATTTAGAATGTTAATAAAAATCTTGAACAAGTTTTCACTTCTTTGTCTTAGAATGGCATTGCCTGAGAGAATATTATCAGTCAGTCAGTTCTAGGAGCACATTTTCTCCTTTCCTTGTTATAGACATTATCTGCAAATTTTATCTTCTTTTAAAAATTATGATTCTGAGAACCTGCCACTGATATATTTCATAGAATCATAGAATCACAGAATGGTTTGGCTTGGAAAGGACCTTAAAAATCCTCTAGCTCCATCCCCCCTCCCAATGGCAGACGTCTTCAACAACCAGGTTGCTCAAAACCCCATCCAAACTGGCTTTCAACTCTTCCAGGGATGGGGCATCCACAACTTCACTGGGCAATCTGTTTTATTGTCTCGCTACCCTTTTTGTAAAGAATTTCTTCCTAATGCCTTATCTAAACCTACCCTTTTTCAGTTTACAAACATTCCCCTTTGTCCTATCAGTACACGTCCTTCTGAAAAGTACCTCTCCGCATTTCTTGTATGTCCCCTTTAGGGACTGGAAGACTGCTCTAATGTCCCTCCTGAACCTTCTCTTCTCCAGGCTGAGCAAGCACAAGCCTCTCAGCCTGTCTCCATAGATAAGGCGCTTCAGCCCTCTGATCATCTTTGTGGTTCTCCTCAGAACTCACTCCAGCAGGTCCACGTTATTCTTTTGTTGGTGGTCCCAGAGCTAAACATGGTACTCCAGATGGATTCTCATGAAAGCAGAACAGAGGAGCAGAGTCACCTTCCTAAACCTGCTTGTCACACTCCTTTTAATGCAGCCCAGGATGCATTTACCTTTCTAGGCTGCAAGAGCACACTGCTGGGTCATGTTGAGATTTTTATCAAGCATCACCCCAAGCTCTTCCTCAGGGATGCTTCAGTGTCAATCATTAAGTAATTCTGTGATTATTTCTTCACACATTGCCCCAGAATATGTGTATGCTTGTTTTCATGTGCACAAGAAAATGTAATCAGTTGTGCAGTTCAAATTCTTAAACAGCGATTACAGTACTTAACAACTATATTTGAGTTTAGCAGAAACTTTCTGAATTCTTCATGGATGCCATGAATGAATTATTATTTTTTGCCCTTCAATATTTTTATAATTACTATTCTATAGACTGGTACATTCATTCATTCAAATGCTTCCTCTAATGCTTAGAAATAGTTATTTATAAAATATTTCTGAATATCAAAGTTAAATATCTGATTTAGTAGTACATTTCCTATGACAGATCACAATCACCTGGACAGATCATATGCTATTCCAGGTCATTCTTATTTTCTAAAAGGATTACTTTTTTTACAGTTTGTGGCGGGGTACTTTTGCAGTACTAATTGGATCACAGTATTAGTATTTTCACTACTGGATCAAAAAAAGTGTGTGGGGGGTATAAATGTGTGAAGAGAAAGGCTTCAAAACTGCATTATCTGAAATTAATTAATAATTACCTGGAGAAAATACAGAAAGATTTTCAGTTTGCTATTTTTAATATGCCTTTTTTGCTCAAAATATATTTATTTGCGATTACTTGTTAAAAGAAAAAGAATTAATTCATGAAGTTGCCTTGTTTAACAAACAAATGAACAAACAAAACCAAGGAGAAAACTAAACGTTATTATTTATGAACATTATTATTATAGGGAAGTCGTGAATGCTCCATCACTGGCAGTGTTCAAGGCTGGGCTGGACATAGCCTTGGGTGGCACGGTTTAGTGGGAGGTGTCCCTGCCCAATGCAGGGGGGTTGGAACTAGATGATCTTAAGGTCCTTTCCAATCCTAACTATTCTATGATCCTATGATTCTATGGTTCTATATGTGCAGTTCTGGTATCCTCAACATAAAAAAGACAGGGAACTGTTGGAACAAATCCAGAGGAGGGCCACGAAGATGATCAGGGGACTGAAGCACCTCCTGTATTAAGACAGGCTGAAAAAGCTGGGGCTGCTCAGTCTGGAGAAGGGAAGGCTGCATGGAAACCTCGTAGCAGCTTTCCAGTGTCTGAAGGGGGCCTATAAGGATGCTGCAGAGGGACTTTTCATTAGAGACTGTAGTGACAGGAGAAGGGGGAATGGGTTAAAACTTAAAGGGGGGAAGTTTAGATTGGGTATAAGGAGGATGGTGAGGCACAAGAATGGGTTGCCCAGGGAAGTTGTGAATGCTCCATCCCTGGCGATGTTGAAGGCTGGGCTGAACAGAGCCTTGGGTGACATTGTTTAGTGTGAGGTGTCCCTGCCCATGGTAGCTGGGTTGGAACTAGATGAACTTAAGGTCCTTTCCAAAACAAACTATTCTATTATTCTATGATTAAAATAAAAGCAATTTTTTTCAGCAGGTTTAAAAATTATAGCATTTAATTTTATATGAATGTCAGAGGTAAACTGGTCTTAAAGTTGCTGAGGCTTCTTGAATATAACTAATCTGATGAAAGGGGACTAGGGACAGAGCAGTTAGGATTTGATTAACTGCTCAACTATTCTCCTTGTCACTATTTTGGACACATCAACTAGAGATGTTACAGATGGGAACAGTTTTAAGCAATGTGGATGCAAGCCAATCTGTACCACATGGTTCTGTAGTAAGTGATCACCCTCTTTTTTTTTAACAATGTGAATGACTTTAGTTTACCTCCATATGAAAAGACAAGAAATATCATTTTATTTCCCAGATTAAATGTAGCCCAAAGGTTCCATCACAAGCTGGTATGTAGTAAGCCTGAGTTTATTCTTTGGAAATGTAAAGGTGATATCTATGTTACAAAATAAAAGATGATAGAGATTATTCTAGCTGAATTGCCAGAGGTGCAGCACTTCTTTGTTGATGCTGATGTGCCCAAATATTATTTACACCAAGGAACAGCAAATCTGAATGATAACTGGCTATATTTCTAGACTATAGCAAGAGTCTAGAGAATGGTAAAATAATACAGTATGAATAATCATGGGCAGAAACTAGAGGGCTTTTATTTTTCCTATTTTATTTACCAGCACTTACATAACTAGACAAATTATGAAGGTTAAAGACCTCCCTCTGCATCTCAATTATTTCTTTTTTACTCTATAGACTGGTTGGAAGGTAAAGAAGGTAGAAAGGCTGAGTGAAGTTGACATGAGGACACATTTCCTAATATAAAAGCCCACTTAGAAATCAGCTATCTCCAAAAGGGAACTACTGAAAAAATTGTTTAACATGTTGTCCAGTCTGGTATATCAGAATAAATTAAAGCAACAATGGGCCTTCTCATAGTAAGACAAGTTTTGTTTTGCTTTCTTTTCCTTTTATCACACAATGTGATTAAAATTCTGGTATTATCACTAGTAAAGGAATACTGTCTGAATATATTACCCGTCAATAAGAGATGAGCTGTTAGAGAAGTGCAAGAAGTAAACCATTGATATCCATAGCTTCATACTGTTAGACTGGGGTAAACATAGTATTTTTTTAGCTGAGGAAGACATATCTAGAAAAAAAGGAGTTTTTTAACTCAATTCAGCCCATTTTAAAGTACAGATTTGTGCACAGATTCTATCTGATGTAGTATTTTTTTGAATAAGGCATAATAGTAGTATGTTGTTCTGTTGTTCAACAAAATGCATTACAAAGTACAAACCAGAACACTGCACCGTAATGATTGTGTGGAAGAGAAAAACTACTTTCATATGTAGTTTCTGGGGAAAATGATTAGTTTTCTGATGCTGATAGACATAAAATGTAAGAAATACTGTACTTATGTCTGGCACATCGAAACTCATAACATCTATTTGCTTTGCTATGTCAAAACATATGAAAAATCATTAAAGTGTTTTAATAAATGTCTGGTTTTCTTGCTCATTCATCTTATAAATATTAATTAGCCATGGATCAGGCAATTAAAGTTTAATCAATTTGCACTAATTAGCACCACATACTTGCATAAAAAGATAAAACCAGCTCCTGCATCTGGCTGTTATTTGCAGTTTTTGTCAAGTGCTGATGAGTTTCATCTTGAAGAGAAGATTAAGAAGAAAAGAGGAAAATAAGAAAGTAGTGTTAATTTTATTAAATCTTCAATCAAACTCTCTGTTCATAAGCTTTATGGGACAATACCAGGTAACATTTCACTTTACATAGAAGTAGACATGATTAGGCAAAAATTTAACACTTTTCTGTGACCACACCCTTTGTAATTATTATTTGTTGAAAACCAAATCAGCTCTAGTGTGCAAAAGCACAGGTTCTACCTTACAACAAAAAAAATTCTAAACATATGTCTAGAGTTGGATATCCCAAACTTTCATAAAGAAAGTAAAAGCAAATCTTAATCTAAAAGCGTATCACATTTTTTGACATGTGTGAGCGGAAAAAAGACCCCAAAATCTAATCTGAAATTTACCTAAATTTTTTACATTTTTGAAGACAAGTTTTAGTATTAAAATTTTTCCTCTTTACAATGGAATGATAAAATTTCACAGATCACATTCCAGTATAATGCCAGATGTTGGATCATACAATGGGTCCAACAGCACTAAAATTAGTTGATATATGTGTTATTAGAAGTATGTCAGGCATCTGTAGTGAGAAAGGGATATTAAGAACTTCCTGCACACCACAAAGCTAATTGTTTGGTAGCAATTTTCTCAGTTACTCGTATTTGGTGTTTGTGCTGCTCTTTTTTTTTTCTCTCAGCAAAACCAGTAAAATAAAATACAAACAAACAAAAAAAAGAAAATAGCAAAACCAAAACGTGTACTGTGACCAAAGAAAAAAAAATAGAAAAAAAATCCACATTTCTTTTCATTAAAGAGATCTAGTTTTCAGATATTTCACCTTTACTCAGAAGCAATAGGATAAATCTCATTCTAGAAAGCCCTAATCTACATTAGGGAATTATACAAGTATTGGTCCTGGTTAAGGATCTTATGGTGTTCTTTAGTATTACATCTTCAGTTATTTATAAAAAAACAAAAATGCATTCTGGCTATGCAGGCCAAGTGTCTTACAGAGTTATCCATGAAAAGAGAATAAGTCAGACCTTCCACACACCAGTTCCTTAGTGCTATCTTGAAATCCAAAGTAGACCTGTTTGCCCGAATGGATAGCTGTAGGACACCTATTTAAGTGGTATTAAATAAAATATCCAGACTGCATCTTTAGCTTATCACAGGGTTGTCTGAGTCACTAGTCTGTCTTCTTATTGACCATAGCTAAACATCATTAAGGTTATGGGTTTCTATTAAGGGAACACCTGAAAATCAGCCTTCAACAGTTTTTGTATATGTTTTTTTTTTCATAGTTTAATGCAATGAACTAGTAGGCAAGGTATTTATAACACAGTTCTGTTCCTCTCTTCAGAGGTTGGTTAAATGAATTGGACTGCCAATCTACAAAAGAGTTATTATTGAGTATTCAATATGACTATTTTGAGTTTTAATAACAAGGGAAATGGAGTGTTCTGTCCAGCTTATTTATGTGACTAAAAAAGATAGTAGGAAGTGAAACATGTATTTAATCACAAACAGAAATTTACCTTAAGCTCAGCAGGTAAAGTCATGCTTTTAAAAGTGATTTAACATTATAAAAAAACCCTAGCAAAACTCCAAACACCAAGCAACCCATAGCATGAATCATAAAGAAGCTATGCACCATTTGCATAGGGATTTTCATATAGTTTATGCAAGAAGAGACTTGTGAATGGTTATTGATGCTTTTTAAATAAAGTATATATGAACCATTAAACTCCTCATCCCGAAGTGTACAAACCATTGCTCTGTTAAACACTCATTCACTAGACAGGCTATAAAAGGAGCAGAGGCACAAGAAAAGGTGTCATCTTTAAATGTTTAAAGATCTGATACATTTGGTGCACATAACACCTGGCAGCTGGAACTCCAAATTGCTGATTATTGTCACAGGATCTTTGTAATAGGATATTACATACAGAATCTATTGTTTTAAAGGATAGAAACACTGAGTTTGACATGGTCTCTCTCCTGAAGTCTTCTACATCATGTCTGTTACTGAGAAAAATATGCTTTATTAAATAAATTTTATTTAATGATATGCTTAATATAAATGAATGTAATGTAAAAACTTTCCTAATTTGGAGACTGAAGCAAAAAATCAGATTCCAGCAGATGAGGCATTTTGTGTGACCGAATTCACTTATGCTGTGCCACAGATTTATACAGAACAATGTTTTCCACTGAATGTAGAAAAATAAGCTCAGTGGAATGGGCTACAGCAAACATTAGTGGGTCCAGGAAGAAGCCAAAAGCTATTGTGCATTTGCAAGCAATACATGCAGGAGTGCAGTATAGATTTATTTCCTAAAATATTAGAAAAATCAAGCATGTTGCTTGTCCAGTGTCCAAGGAGTAACCTGCAGCCATTAAGAGCAAGAGATAAACGTACATAGATCCTTGTTTTTTGACACAGAAGGCATTCAAGGCTTTGTAAGTAAATCTGCAGCGGCACTGAAGCAAACATCTTGATGAATCCATCCTCAGCTTGCACCATCTGTTATTGTAACAATCTTGAAAGCCCTTTGCACTACCAAAACCAAGATCTTCTAAAGGTCATCTTTTTTATGGTCTGGTTGGATGGGACATAGGGAGATATTAGCACATCAAAACCAAACTCATCAGCAGATATTGCAGACCTGGCCCTTCATCAACAAACATATGCCACATTTGCAACAGCACCCTTGCACCCCACCCTTCACTGTGCTTAAAATTGTTATGTGGTTGGCTTTTCATAAGCTTAGAAGACCTGTCTTTCTTTTCATATTTTAACTTCCTGAGCTGCCACTGTGCAAGGTCAAATTGCATGCATGAATAAAATGTAAAATAAAATTAAATATAAAATATAAACAATAAAAAAAATAGAAATAAAATACAATAAAATAATAAAATAAAATGAAATGAAACCATGTTCAGGTGGAACATTCTTTAAATACCTATTGTTTTCATGTCTTTGTAACACAAAGAATTTAATTCATGTAATGGATTTGATCCTATTGGTGGAACTGCATACAAAAACTACCAAATTTTTAAAAATTACAATGTTAATCACTCTACTTGCACAACACCGGCAGACAACTTTGTGGGCTCTGAGTTTCAGTTGACCACAAGGGAGTAAAAATCTAAAAGAGAAGCTAAATGGGACTTTTTAGATGTCTGCAATGAAAAGGCAAGAGTAGGAAACCCAGCATTTCAAGGCAGTATTAAGTATGAAGGTGTAGTCATTTATCCACTTTATGCAGCGCTATACAGCAACTCTTTCTGCCCAAGGGAGGAGAATGACTGTGAGTCTCTGACATTAGTTGGACAAACTATCCAAATACCATTGCTGTAGTACATCCATGGACAACGGACGTGAAATCTGCTGTTATGATTTTAATTTTGGGGTTCTGTTTGTTTTGTTTTGTTGTTTTGTCCAGAAAATAGAGAAATTACTTTTAAAATAAATTTATACAATATTTTTTTTTTTTTAAATAAATGCATATAATATGCATTCAGGAAGAAACACTTTATTTCTTAATAAATATTTTTTTAGGGGTCCTCTGGCTGCATATGACTTGTGTAAGTAAAAGAACACATTCTTAGAAATCCTTGAGTCTTGTCTGTGGAACATATTTTCTGTAGCTATTTTCCTTATAGCCTATTGCTCATTTTTCTGGTGAAGAGATTGTGGGAGAAACTTGAACAGCACTTGTGGAATGTGTTCATAGTTGACTGTTAGTGGAAATTTCTTTTTTTTTTTTTTTTTTTTTTTTATGTAGAGGGTAATTTTAATAAGTTGTTTACTGAATAAATTTTTTTAGCTAAAGTGTTTAACTCATACCAAGGAAATTAGTGAGTAACTACAGGGTGCTCTTTTAGGGTTTTGAAAAATCAGAGCTGGAGCAAATAATGAACAATATGTATGTATGGTGCGTATGAACTAAATAGCTCATGCATGAGTTTTAATCAAGTCTTATTGGATCTTTATTGTCACAGTAGTTTAAAATCTGTGCCAAATTTTTTCCTTCCTATCTTCTTCACGCATCCTACACGTTTTGAAAAATATGAAATAACCATAACATGTCACAGCCACTGCACTTACCTCCATCCAGGGACTGCTATTTTTTATTGTTTTAGTTTTGTTTTGTTTTGTTTCATTTTGCTTTCTTCCTGAGATGTCTGTTTCCTGAGATCTCTACATTTTGTCTAAACTACCTTTTGCTGGGGTAAAAAAGTACCTTGGAACTTGACTCAGATAGTTTTGCAAATAACTTACACTGAGGACTATGACACAGTTTTAGAAGTTGTTCACTAAATGACAGACTATAAATCTCTTTCTGACATTGCTGATGTTACTCACATGAGAAATTTAATTGATTTCAGTGTGAGCAGTTGCCACTCACCATTCTGAAGTCAGCAGTTGCTATCTGATACTACAGGAAAAGTCGTACAGATCATGTGAAGATAGGTACCCATCCACTTTCTCTACCTTTGATCAAGATCAAAGTATGCTTTCTGAGGTCGGTGTTGTGTGAGATTATGCTGCCTACTTTACTATTCCAATTTGCTATTCTGTTTTTCTTTTAAGTGTACAAAAATTGAGTTGCTTTTGTATTGACAGGCATTGCACTAAGAATATCAATTTGGAATTTTGTTGTCATTCTAAGTCTGTGTTCATTCTTTATAAAAGCACATACGGATACAGTGATTTCCGACTTAATGTTGATATATACCTGAAGAAATTGAAATGAGCACTTAGACAAATGAGCTGAATCTTGGAAACCTTACTTCACTATCCAGTAGACAACTAAAAATTGTGTTGCTATTTTGAGTTTATGCACAGTAGGCAGTAAATATCCTAAGTCTCATCTATTTTGCAACAGCAATGGGTACGTAGAATGGAAGGGAAAGAAAATGGTGCACAGCATCTTTCTATCACTTGCAGCAATGTGACTTCCAGAATCAATAACAGCCTTTTGTCTGGTTGTGAGGTGAAGTATTTTGTACTGTAGAAATTGAGGAGGGGTATGGAAGATTAATTCAAACTGCATGTGATAGCACGGCTAATCATCCACACCATCACTTCCATAAGTATTAGATGAACTTAATTATTAAGTTCTGTTCTAAATTCTACAAACTGTAAATGCCTGCTGTGTTTTAAGTGTAAATTTTGCTTAGAAATCAGTGCTCAATGACCAATGAATACTTTTCACCAAAGAACTCATATTCTAAGGACAACAGATGGCTGAGCACAAAACAAAGAGACCGATACAGAAAACAGCTAGTGGGTGCTCATTGTAGTTGGAATGTATTCATCCATTCCAGAATTGTGGGAGGGAAGTTTGTGTGAAGGAAAGATATGAAGGAAGCTGCTAAGAGTGACAAAATATTGAACAGATGGAGAAGAATAAAGTGTAGAGATAGAGTTTGGAGCCAAAGAATTATCGTTATGACAGAAAGAGAATCATAGTCAACTTTACATATCACAGGAACTAAAATTGAGTTTTCTCAAGTATTTGGTCTTAGCTTGCTTAAATGTCTTAACACTTTCATCCTTGACTTTCATATAGTCCCCTTCTCTAATTACTTCCTCCTGCCACTTACCCACTGCAAAAGTATTCCAGTAAGCACAGAGGTGCTTTCATTGACAAAATCCAGAAATCCTCCTGTGATGAGACATAGAGTAAAAATATCTTACTCAAAAATTAGAATATGAAATGAAGAAAAAGCATGTTAGTTTTTTTTTTTTTTTTTTTTTTTGTTGTAGAGCTGCACCTTGAATTCGATCACTACTTGACATTTATAGATTGGTACATAAAGTTAACTTTTTAGACAGAACACTGACTTTCAGGTATTCATGAGGGTTTACTAGACTTAGTAAAGTTAACCCTATCCTATTCCTGCTGCATTGGTACAGAAGGTATTGAAGCAATGTCTGTATTTACATGTGACAAAAAAAGAGCCTGTCACAAAGAATGCAGCTTTACCAAAATGAACTACTATTCTAGGAATGTTATCAGTGATGCAGTATGAAGCTCAAACACAGTGTAACTTTAAACATGTACTCAATCTGTTTAAGCCTTGTTGGACTTTGAATTTCAGTAGTACATGAAGGAGAATGTTGAAATGCCAAAGCCAAGAAAATATCTTTGTAGATAAAGTAAGATTAATTAGTATGATTTCATTTTCCTAGTAACAGAATACTTTTTGCCTTTAAATGTGTATTACTAAGGAGTACTCCACAAGCAGAAATAATGGAATTCACACAAGGCTTTGAAAGGCATTGAATGTAACACCAACAGACTGTCCAGACAACTTTTGTGTTGGTTTTTGGTGTTGGTTTTTTTTTGTGTGTTTTTTTGTTTGTTTGCTTTGTTGTTGTTGTTGTTGTGTTGGTATTTTTTCTTTCTTCCCAGATCTGCGTGTTATTGCAAAATCACATCTGAGTAAAACAGATGGTCATGCTGCCTCTTCAATCTTATATTTCTATATATAAGCTTATAAAATAAGAACTGTCGACAAATTATCTAGAAATGTTTCTTATTTTATCTTGACCAGTGGATAAAATAAAGTCTCTAAAGTAAAACTGGTAACAGTAACGTAGGATTCCCTGTACCAAACTGAATGTGCTAACTACAAGACAGTTCTTTCTTTCTCTTCTCTTCTTTCTCCCTCCCCCATCCCAGGATATCTTGAAATCTTTTCTGCATAGTGACACAGCTTTAACAGGAGGAGGAGGAATACATTTCCTTCCCTCCCACCTGCCCTCTCTCCCAAGTGATTAGAGCACTTTTCAACAAAGTGGGAGATGTGGGTGTCCTTCCCTATCTTATATACACTGAGAATGCATTAAGTATGAAATTGTCTCCCAGGGGAAGTTATAGAAATGCCACTTGCTTATTTTTAAACTGGATTTGAAAAAAAGCTTTATAGAAAAAAAAAAATCTACTGTAGTGAGAGATTACATGACCTTCTTGAGAAAGATTTTATTTTCTCATTTCAAATATCTCTGATACCATGGTTTACTCCCTTCTGACAATTTTTCCACAGCATTGTGTTTTAGAAGGCTTATTCAAATTGTGTGTGAGAAAACTAACTGAAGATCTTGAAAGCACACAGAGTATAGCTTGGTTTCATCGGCTGTTTGAACCTGAATTACTGTAATGACTGTAGTGGAATTATTTTGTTTTAAATGAGCAAATGAGCTTCAAAGAGGAAGTAAATACATGTAATAAAGAGACTGTTTTTCTTTTTCTTTTCCTAGATAGTTTATTTTATCCCCAGAAACACCAACGAATGTTCAAAGATCTATATATTTAAATAGGTACCGAGATGTCTGAAGCTGTAATCCTTGCCCTGCCAGTTCACTGAAAAATTGCTGACCTTATAAAAGCGTCCATTCCTTTTCCCTTTGATAACAGCTTTTGCTTCATCAGCCTGTAATATGTATTACAGCAGAGAATTCATGCAGGATCAACTAATTACTAGTACATGCATTTAAACGTAAGTACTCCAGAATTCTTATCACATTCTTATTATATACACATTTTTATTTTAAGCAGGAATTAAAAAGTTTTTGTTCTTTTAAATTATTTTGTGTTATGAACCTTGTTCTAACAATTACATTTTACCAGTTAGTGCTTTATGAAGCATGATGGAATCTAACCAGCAACTAATATAAGAGCTCCAGTTTGCCCTCAGTACACAATCTTAAAACCCATTAACATTTGTGGGAATTACATGTGCAACGTGCAGGGAGAATATAACCTTAAGCAAATAAAAACTGAAGACACTGTACATGTTTGATCCAACTAATGCAGTCTAGATTTTTCACAGCAGTGCGTTATATCAACTAAAGTTTGTTAGACAGCAGGGACTCTAATAAAAAGAGGGATAGTATAAATAAGCCGAAACAAAGAAACGAACAAAGATCTTCTGCATTATCTGGGACACAATGTACAGATGTTTCTCAGTTGGTAGAAAACAGATTTCCACACAGCAGTTGCATACAATACAAATGTTTGCACAGAATCCAGCTGGACTAATATATGAAGCCATCTCTCAAGATTAGAAACTTTATGAAAGAATCACTAGCTGAATGGAAAGGAGATGGTGCAGTGAAGTTCCTGTCTGAATCTCCTAAACAATAGATCAGTCTAAATTGTCAGTTTCAGGTAGGGCAGAAGCAGAAATTCTTTTTAGCTGTGCCATCCCTGACTATTTGTTTCTGTACAGAAATTTAGAAAAGATGACAATCTAATGTTGTTAAGTTCTGAGCTTGATTTGTGGACCAAAAAGGTTCATTTGTGATGTGCTAAACATCACAAACATAGCCTTTATTTTTCTAGCCATGCCTTCCAGATTCCAGCTGTCTCAGGAGTTGACCAATCTAATTTTAACTTTAAAAACATAAGCAGCTGGTTGAAACAGAGAGGTCAGCAAAAATACTAATGTTAAACCTAAACATATCTATTTTGAATGAGTTTACTTGAACGAAAATTAAAGAATGGACATCAAAATCTTTTCAGTTTTACTCTTTCCCCAGTAATTTTCAGTAAGTTTCCGTACATGAGAGAAAATCGTAGCAATACTCTTTTTTTTTAATGACTAGTTCTCTATGTTAAGCTGTTAAAATTATTAAAAAAAAAAGAAAGAACACCAAAAACTTGCAATGCTATTTTTTTTCTTAGGCTTCCCTATACAATTGTTCTGGTAAAAGACAGCATCTTCTGTTTTGAAAGATTTTCCAAATGCTTGGGAGCAAAGGAAAATTCTGGATCTTTCAGCATGAGGCACCCTCCTTTTGTATTCTTATTGTTGGTCAAACATAACTTTGAAGTTTTTCAGATGCAGGCACCATGAAAATCGTCTTTCTGAAGTTTGCTGTATAAAATGTGCATATATTGCCTAACCATGCTGTTCAGATCTCCGTTCAGGTTCCCTAGGGAACCACTTCTAGAAACTGATACACTTTGTCTATTTTAGATGCTCATCTTTAGGGAGGGTAATTTACCTTCCAAAGGGGCCTGTTGTTTTAACATAGAAAGATCCCTTGTAGTTTTCATAAGATTGACATCTAACGCTTTGATGGATACAGTTAGAGAAGAAGAATCCACTGTCAGCATTCTGCAATAAGTGCACTATGAGTTTATCATGGTGTCAAGATAAGGAGAGTTAATCCACCTTGAAGCACTTCTGAAATCTCACAGTTCTTTTTGTAACATTTTAAAACATGCTATAATAGTGCAGTGGCCAATAGCACTATGCTGAGTTAGCAACATTCAGGGAACTGGTTATCTTATGACAGTTATGAAGCTTGAAAGAAGATGAGGTCAGTATTATGTATGTCATATCAAAACACTTCCTGACTACATCTTTCCATTTTGTAATAGTAGATGTTCTCTTATCATAACCATAAAAAATGTAGTCCTTATTGTATTCTTATTTTTCATTATCAAGAATATTTCAAAATACAGAGAAAGAATATGGTTTCGTCCTTGTAAGAACTGATTACTTTCAGCATTTCTACTCATAATTTCTTGGTAACTTAATTTTCTATTTCACTACAGTTATATCTTGTATAATTACAACCTGGATTCTGCATACCACTTTTCCAAGTTATATTTATACTTGCTTCAAAAGGGCTTGAACAGTTTGTGACTTGTCTGCATTACTTTCCACTACTGTACACAGTTCAAAAATTCCTTGATGGCAATAATCATAATAACTCAGCTCCTGCATTGTGTTCTGTGTGAGCTTCTTTGTTTTTCTTTACAGATTTTTTCTTTCTTTAGCACTTAAACTGAATTCCCAGCAGTATTGTTTACAATTAGCATCTAGTTTATGTATGTTTATCAGCTCAGAAAAATCTCCTTGCTTTTTGTGGATTTGTGTAATTAATTTCTGACATTCTGTAAAAACCTTTTGCTTTGATTTCCTCCTTTTTGCCAGTTTCTTCTGTCTTGTTAAAAGACAGAAGGCAGTAATTATTATTGCCTTTAAAAATCCAGCTTGTACACTCATTTAACTTCCATGAACTTCCTTGAAATTCCTTATTTTTATGTATTATTGACAAGCATATTTTAAAGTATCTGTCCATAAGATATCTTGAGGCCAGTGTTTTAATGCTAATTGAACCGCAGGTAGTGGTTTGTGATTGCCTTTTTGTGTGTGTGAGCGTATATCAAATGTGTATCCATGAGAGTGCCTGATAGCAAGAATGCTTGTACCAATGAACAGCATCTGCTATTTATATAGCAGATGCTTTATTATTTTTTCCACTACAGAGGTATTGTTTGCATACTTCCAAGTGATAATACATATGCAGGCTAGGGCTTCTAAAAGGGAATGCTTGATGTGGCTGTCCTATGCCCTTATCATACTTTTAATATCTAGCTAATAGTAGTTACTCTGTAACTAAAGTATTTTAAGAGTGGATGCTAAATTTATGCAGATGGGAAAACTGCCATAATTTGTATACTACTGACATATGTCATGGTGAATAATATATAATATGCATTAATCAACTTGGTTTGTATTTTAATAAAATCTTTCTTAAGATAAAATTTTTCTCATTTTAAAATACGTGAAAGGTGCAGTGGCTATGAAAGGGTAATAAATTTGTTGTACTGGCCAAACTGGTAGAACCAGACATGACTGCTGCTTTAATTCCAACTGCTTCTAGCTTGTTTGGTGTAACCCTTACCCGCAAATAAGCACCACACATCTGACTGATCGCTAGTTCCTGGAGGAATGGGGGAAAGAATCAGAGGAGTAAAATTGAGAAAACTCAGGAGTTAACCTAAAGACAGTTTAATAAGTAAAGCAAGAGCTGAATACGAAGAGAAAGCAAAATAAAGAATTCATTCACCATTTCCTGTAAGCAGGTGGGTTTTCAGACTCAAGGAAAGTGCGGCTCCATCATGCATAATGGTTACCTGGTGTCATGGATTCAGCAGCAGCAGTCATTTTTCTCCTTGGTAGCTGGTGCAGCACTGTGTTTTTGATTTTGGGCCTGGGAGCAGCGCTGATAACACCAGTGTTTTCAGTTACTGCTTGGTAATATTTAGGCTGGCCAAGGAGTTTCTGAGCCTCATGCTCTGCCAGGGAGGAGGGGAAGCTGGGAGGAAGAGGAGAGGAAGCAGAGACAGGGCACTTGACTCAAACTGACCAAAGAGGTGTTCCATATCACAGCATGTCAGGCCCAGGATGTAAAACAGAGAACAGAAACCTGGAAGAGTGGGGGTGCAGTGCTTGGTAAAGCTGGGTGGCGAGCTGCTGTATTTTCTTTATGTTTGCCTTGTCATTATTATTACTGGTGGTAGCAGTAGTGATTTATGTTATACTTTAGTTATTAAACTGTTCTTATCTCAACCTGTGGGAGTTGCATTCTTTTGATTCTCCTCCCCATTCCCAGAGACTGGGGGAAGAAAGATGGGGGAGGGAGGGAGCGAACTGCTGGAGGAGCTTAAACCATGACACTTGGGAGGACAAACACCATCATTCCAAATGTCCTGCCTTTCCTTCTTCTTCCCCCAGTTTTATATTGTTGAGCATGTCATTGTATAGTATGGGATGTCCTTGGGTCAACTGGTGTCAGCTGTCCTAAATGTGTCCCCTCCCAACTTCCTGGGCACATCATGCCTACTCACTTGTGGGGTGGTGTGAGAACCAGAAAACACCTTAACTGTGTGTAAGCACTGCTCAGCAGTAACTAAAACATCCCTGCATTATCAACAGTGTTTTCATCATACTAGAAATAGCATATTGTTGTGTTGACAGGTCTGGAGGGGCACTACAGTGCTCCATTGTAAAAATGTACCTCTGTTGCTGCATGTCCTGGGTTCAGCAGTAGTTTTCTCCTTCTGAGTAGCTGGTGCAGTGCTGTGTTTTTGACTTTCAGCCTGGGAACAGGGCTGATAACACTGATGTTTTTAGTTGTTGCTAACTAATGTATACTCTGACCAAGGACTTTCTGAGCCTCATGCTCTGCTGGGGAGGGGGAGAAGCTGGGAGGAAGCAAAAAGGTGATGCCTGTCCCAAACTAGTCAAAGGTGTATTCCATACCACAGCACATCATGTCCACTATATAAACTGGGGGCAGTTACCAGGAAGGGTTAGATCCCTGCTCATGTCGGGCAGAGTATCGGTTGGCAGGTGGTGAGCGATTGTATTCTCTCCCTTTGTTATTTCCCTTATCATTATTATTATTGGTGGCAGCAGCAGCGGTTTGTGTTATAGCTTAGTTACTGGACTGTTCTTATCTCAACCCATGGGAATTTCATCCTTTCGATTCTCTACCCCATCTCTCCTGGAGCAGGGAGAGGAAAAAGGGTGGGAGTGAGAGAGTGTATGTGTGGCTTTGACTTACTGGCTGAGGTTTAAATCACGACACTACAGAAGGTCATAATGCTCAAGATCTGCATTTCAGATGCTGGTAAGTTAGCTATAACCTCTGAATCTAAGCAGATTGTCAATGCTCTATGCTCTAATGCAAACATTGCTTAAGGTAATGGCCACACTTTGAATTAAGTTCAGATTCTGTGTTATGCCATCAAAAGGCATGACAATCTTCCTTTCTGAGTGGAGGCTACTCTGTTGTGACTAGTTCCAACCAAAGATCCACACAAAATTTTCTACAGTCCAGGCAGGGGCCAATCAGTACTCCCATCTCTGGATTTTTGAAGCCATACAAGGAAATTAACATGACCAAGATATGGGTTTGAGCATGTGAGTGATTATCAGTGTTGTTTCACTATTCACTGTTTGTTCCCTGGCATGGTTTTCTCTCACCCTACCTAGTACTTTCTTGAATAGGCACAGCTAGAAGATAACATGGCAGAGTGACTGTTCCCTCTGTGTATTCTGGACAACGAACCGTAAATCTGAGATAGGTTGCAGCCAGTAGGCAGCCAGAAAGAGTAGAATTTAGATAAAAAGCCTCTACCATGGAGTCCCCTGACTAAAGGAAGTTTGGTTTTCTGCCCAAGGGACTTCTTAGAAGAGAAACAAGACATAGAGATCTGCCAGAATAATTTATCATGCAAGGCTCATGGTACTGAAAAAGTGCAAGAAAATTGCAGCTTTGTGAAAATAAATTAAAAAAAAATCCAATTCCTAGATGCAGTTCTCTGAGACAGATTTCTGCTGTTCCTGTTATTTCACACATTGATGGAGGCCTCAAAACCACCACTTTCAATATCTATTTCTGATTCGGATATTCTGGCAGTAAAATGGTACTTTGCAAGAAAAACATCATCCGTTACATGGTACTGGCAAATTCCTCATTCTCAGAGGGCAGAGCTGCTCAATAATGACAGCTTCAGTTTGTCCTGAGTTTCATCAGTGTAATGCCTTCTCAAGGTGTCAATCCCCTGCTACAAAATGAAATCTGTAGTCCATCAGGAAGATTCCAGTAGAACTGGTTTTCAGAAACCAAAATGATGTTACTGCCTTTACACAAATGTAGCTTCCAAATCACTGCAACTATATTTGCTTCAGTGGTCCACAATCAGTAGGCAAAAATTGGTAATTTTAGTAAAGAGTTAAGGACATATCACCTCATGGAAGTGTTTCATTCAGATTTATTTGCAGTATCAATAGCCAGAAGCAGGAAATCTTGCAAGATTCCCTAGAAAGCAGCTTATGTCATATTCTGCATATTCTGTTCCATTACTCAGATATACTAATAACCTTTGTAGCCACCCTGAATTAGTTTTCCTCAGCTACAGTATTACCAGCTCAGTTCCATCTCAAAAATAAGAAGCCTTTGTAATGTTCATTTGACCGTATCTGCTTTCCATGTCATCCTACAAGAAAATAAAGCTAACATCTGAAATGCATAAGAAAGGCATCCTGACTAAATCTAGACAAGATAACATACATTCCTGACCTCAATGTGTCCAAGCAGGGATGCCAATACTAAGGAGATTAATTTCCCATATACATAAAAACCTCACAAAGTCAAGAAATATTAGTCTGACAGTGCAGTGTAGAGATTGGAAATTAATACTAAAGGAAACTCACATACAGTATGTATTTAGAATAGCAGAAGCTATTTACATCTATTACTCCTAGACTACACTAAGTCAATGGAAGAAGGAATGACTAAGTTACCTTGCTGTAAGTTCTGAGAAATGGATGAACACAGAAAAGGACATGGTTTTGATGTATGTAGAAGAGACTAGGCACTGGGAAACTTTTGGTTAACATGGGCTAAATTACAGATAAATGTTGGATGTTTAGCAACAGAGGTACATTTTCAAAGAATGAACAGTAAACAGGCGTGAGGTCTAATACTGTTGGATCTGATCTGCACTTGGGAATGGAAACTTTAATATAATGGTACTGGAACTGGTTGTGTAAGTGACTGCGTAAGTATCCCATTCATTACTGAAAATACATCTTCCTGTTGTGGTTTAGCCTCAGCTAGCAGCTAAGTACTACACAGCCACTTACTCACCCTACCCCAAAGGGATGGAGAAGAGAACTGGGAAAAAATAATAAAATCCATGGGCTGAGAAAAGACCAGTTTAATAACTTAAAGTAAAATATAATAAAAAAGAAAAAGAGAAATACTAGGAAAAACCCAAAGAAACACAAGTGATACACAATACAATTGCTCATGACCCACTGACCAATTCCCAGTCAGTCTCTAAGCAGTGATTGGTCCCTTCTCGCCAACTCTCAGTTTGTGTACTGAGCACAATGTTCTGTGGCTTGGAATATCCCTTTGGCTTGTTTGGGTCAAGTGTCCTGTCTCCACTCCCCTCCCGGATTCTTGTGCCAATCCTCACTGGCAGAGCATGAGAGACTGAAAGTCCTTGATTGGGGTAAATGTTACTTATCAACAACTAAAACATTGGTGTGTTATCAGCATTGTTCTCAGACTAAAGCCAAAACCACAGCACTGTACCAGCTACTAAGAAGAAAATTAACTCTATCCTAGCCAAAACCAAGACATTTTCATATATAGGTAGGGGATATTTTTGATGAATATGTGATTCCTATTCAAAACTTTGCCAATGGCATCACACCTATTGCAAGAGTTGGTAGAAAATTTATGATTTGAAATGTGAACCATGACATATAAAACTTTTGACCAATGTTTGCAATAAGGTTTTAGGGCTCATTTCCATTTAAAAGTCCTAGAATGCAAGCACACAAGAAACGAAGAGTTTTCGAAGACATTAAGGAAGCTTACACCACTCTTGTCACACTATCTTGAAAGACACTGGTAAGAGTGAAAAATATTGCAGATCTTCCCCCATATAGAGTCCCCCAAGTACATCCTCTTGGAAGGGAATGAAAGGTTCTATCCCACACTGGTCCTTGAATAGAAAGTTAATACTAGACTGAGGGTATATATTTCACATTGCAGAGAAAAAATGCTTTAATAATAAAACTCATAAATTTATCAAGCATCTAATGATGTCTAATCCTTAAACAACCTGATGAGTAACTAGATTATCAGCAGAACAAACAATCTGAAATTCATTGCCCCTAGTCAGATAAGAAAAGCCAACAAAAGCAGCTTTCTATGAATTTACCCTCAAACAATTAGCAGATAAGTGCACTATCTTGCTATGATCTATCTTCAAAACATTTTGTCTTTGATTAACCTTAAATTGTTTAAATTTCAGCTGGAGTTAAAAACAATGACAAGGATCTGTGCTGAGCACAGTTGTAATAGAACACATACTATTACAATCACTTTTGGTAAAAGTAATCATACTAACTATGGAAAGAAACTTAAGAGATAAACTGGTTTTTTCTCTTGAACTTTCTTCAGGAAAAAAAAAAAAAAGAAGGAAATCTACTCTGTGTGGTTGAAATAATCTCTTTAATATTGGTACCAAAATAGAAAAATGCAGTAATTACATCATTATTTTGTCAGTCTCTGTCAATCCATTGTAAGATAATATTCTCTCTCACCCTTTATCCAGGTCTGAACACCTTCATAATGTTGTTAACTCTACTGTTTTAGAGTGCATGCTTTTCAAGTCAGTGATATGTTGTCTACTTGTCTGCAAATTGCCAATATATTAATTGCTTTATATAGGTAAATCAATAAAAAAGTAATAATTTTTGTATTTTTTTAATTCTTAGTGCCCATAATACTGTATTTACTTTGGCAAAACAGATTACCTGTATTACGCATAGTTTTCATATTTACTTCAGATAGTGAACTGTTTTTATTGACCCTGATTAAATAAAAATCACACTCAAAACTCACCCACAAAAAGATCAAACAGTTGTCTTTCTTGTACAGCATTAGTATCAGACAGCAATCTGTTTCTGCTCATAAGACTTTTGGCCTGCATCTATATTAGGAAATTAAACAGGGCTAGAGAACATTTTCTGGACATTGGAATAGACAGTTGTTTATACTGTTAAGTTACAATGGTACTTTGTGCATGTGTTTGGTTTCTTTTTTGTGTTTATTTTTTGTTTTTTTGTTTTTACAAAAATCACTCACAAATAGCTCCTAATTTGAGAAAGGAAAAATTCCCCAAAACCAACGTAGATGTAGCTTCTGGTTTTGGAGAGTGTGAGCTTATTAGTGCTAATAATGAATGGCAAACAATGACCCCATCAGTTTGTTTACAAGTATAGACGCAGCTTTAGATGGCAACCAAAATTCCATATATTTTCTATGGATGAAAAAATTTAATTTTTTATTCTAAAAGACTGAAAAAGCCTTGGAGCTCATACAGATTCATTAGTCTTTGGACTCCCCACTGCATAACCATGCAATGGTGATTTCTCACAAAGTCCCTCTTTTCTATGAGAAGAAAATCACAAGTGTTATATACAACACATACATCATTTTCCACTAACTGATAGAGTAACAAACTAAATTTGTATTAAGAATTTGTGTTCTGTGTGATACCACAAAAATTTTCTGAAATAGAAGAGTGGTCATGACCAAGTGCCCTATCGTACATCCACATACATATCCTTTTTCATGTTTACATACAGTGGAAAACTGAAGGACATTTAACTACTGTGTTATTAGGTAATCCAAAATGAATGTTTAATTCCAGGATCATGGCGTAAATGGTCATAGGTCTTTGAATCTTCAGTTCATCCTGATGAATTAATCAGACCATGAAACATTCTCTCTGCAAATTTAGAAAGGCTATCTCATATTCAGGAGGAGTCCTTCAGAGGCTGATCTCACATCAATTTATTGTTGTTTTTTATGCTATATGTTTTTAATTCTCATTGTTTGTTTTGGGGTTTGGTTGTTGTTGTTTGGGTTTTTTTTATAAAGATATATAACCAAAGACCAAAATGTGATAAATATATGTAGAAGTAAAAAAAAAAAAAAACAAAAACAAAAAACCACTATAGAAGATTTTAGGATTTTATCTCCTTTTAGTGAAAAGTAATTCTTTTTTGTTTGTATTTCAAATAGCTATACTCACTGCAGGAGTGTTGTTTTTATGCAGCATTATGTAGTAAATCGAGAAGATGTGAGTAGTTTAACTAATTGACTTAATTTTTTACTTTGCATTAATATGAGACTGATATTGAAATTCCTGTAAAAGCTACACACTAAATAGAAATATCATCATATTTAAGTAGAATAATGCTAGCAAAGATATTTAAAATTATTTATTGTGTATAGACAAATTTTAAGAAATCTTCCCTTTTAACATTGCACTTTTACATAACTGTACCTGGAGGTATTTTGCAACAAAAGTATATTAAGGTAAAGGAAGAAATTCAGATACATAATATCTAGAGCTCTATGATTCCCACCACAGAAATCTCCATAATTATAAAGATTATAGAGATTGCACACTAATACTAATTCTCCACTAAAACTGATGCAATTAAAAGATAGTAGTGGTTCGAAATTAAAACCTCAAATTTGCATTTGAAAGATAACAATTAGATTAGTCAATAAAACTTTGTGAAGTAAAAATGTAATATTTTTTTCTTCCATGGAAAAACAAAGGAAATAACATGAGAAAGACTGAAGAAACAATGTAATTATTTACAGAGCATCTTTGTTCTACTTATTGCAACATTTCATTTCTGGATTTTGGGAACATCTGTTCACACATGTAATATGTATATGTACACTGCCATAAAAGATAGATGATATGTTAGGCTTCCAAACTGCTGCTGGTATTACTGAGTTTGTCATTCCACTGTAGCTTCTGGGTATGCATCAGCCAACAGTGAGGAGGATGGAGAAGAGGGAAATGGCAAAGCCAACCTTTCAGCACTCCACTATCAGGATCAAAGTTCATTTTGAATTCCCTGTACAGGTAGCAATATTGATCCTTGGAAATGGTGGAGTGCAAAGTTATGAAAAATTTGGTGAGAAAAAACTCACTATTAAAAACGGTTTGAACCATCATTACATTTAAAAAAAAATATTGTAGAAAACCTTACAGGGAGGCTTTGACAGAGTTCATGGGCTGTAAATGCTGGAGCTATTTTTTTGTAAATGAAGCATAGAAAGTTAGGAATTTGACATGTTTGCTCTCCAAGCAATGGGGATATTTTAGTGTTTGTGGCTAAATGTCTAATCCAAGAAAATGGATTGCAATTTTATTTAGTTATCACCTGCTGTGTAGAGACCTCATTACAAATGCAAGGATAATAGGGAATGTTGTGGATATACTTTTTTCCCCCCATCACTCCAAATGTAAAGGAAATAGCTCTTTTTCCTTAAACCTTAATGAGTCAAGGTGAATTCAAACCAGATGCTTTCTGGTTTTATTCCCACTTAAAAATTGCAGCTCCCTTTGCCGCGTAGAATGTCCTAGATGTAATGACCAGCTAGTGCTCCCTTTTTTAGAAGTGAACATTCATGGGTCAGGCTCCAAGCTGTATGTTTATTTTTCAAACTGTTTTATAGTAGAGTTTGGTTAAAAGACTTGGCACAGTGAACTTCAGTTTAATTTTAAGCTTGACAGCAGTGCTGGCCTCAGAGTGTATCTGTGTGTAATTTAGTTGCTGTGCTACTGGAAGTCTATGGAAGATTAATGAATGGTAAAGCTCTGTGGCAGTTGTGAAGAGATGCAGGATAGAACAAACCAGTTACCATCTGTTCAAAATGTCTATTACAGCTCTTTTAAGGAAAACCATTATCAGCAGGAGATAAAAGCATACAACAGTTTTAAATATTAATATTTTTTCTAATGGCAGTGGGAATTTCTGTTTCTGCATTTACCTTCCTAGGGCAGCGTCTTGTATACACATACGTACATATATATACATATACACACATTACAGTTTATATGATCTATGTTTGACTTTGCTTTTAATGTGGCATTTTACAAATACTGAAAAAAAATCAACACAAACCAAGCCAAAAGACTCTTAATAGTTCAAGTCATTGAAAAAGCTATTATAAATTTTATTTTGCCTGAAGTAAAAGGGAGCTATTTACTTCCATATAAACTATTATATGCACAGTGCATATTTATTGAAATGAAAGTTGGATGGGTGCACCTAAAATTTAAATCTATGTGATTTTACATAAGCTCACAATGGGGCATCCTAATTTTTTTGGTTGGACTTATTGAGTTTAGTAGAAAATTCATTGCAAAATTTCAGGTTGGAGATATATGTTGCCAGATGATAAAATGCTTATAATTTGATTAACCAACATTTTCTGTATCTTTGTTTTTGGAAGAAGAAAGTAATGAAACTATAATGAAAACTATGATTCCTGCCATAGTTTGGAAGAGAGTCTGAATCTGATAGGGTTGACAGTGTCCCTCAGCAGACAAATCTAGATGCAGCTTCAAAAACTCTTCAAGCCTGTGAATGTTTATCACTTCCTATTATATAGACATTTGATGTTCTGCATTATTTAGGGGTTAATTATGTTTTTACCAACCTTATCAGTCTCTGAAATCTGGAGAGCTATTCAGGTGATCAAATGTAGATGATTAGTGTAGGATAAGACAAATAACTGTCCTGTACCTCATGGGTTGCAGCGATGAGAGAACAATTAAGCTGGCAACATATAAACATCTAGTGCAACTTCGTATGTCACATGTGAGGCTATTCCACCTGGCTTTTAGCTGGTTCTTCAGAAGGTTTCAAATCTCTTTCAGGTCTTGATGGCTGTCAGTCAAGCTTTATGTTATCGCCCTAGAGCACTGAAGATATTTCAGAGTAAGGTACCTCTGTGCCGTTAGTTGTACTGCACTTGCTGTTTTCATGGAGTTCAATAAGAGGTCATCCAGATGACCTGCACTGTAGCCATCCAAATGTAGCTTAATTTACTCCTATTCTTATCAACTAAGACTTAGCTGATGATCTTGATCTTGATTTGCATGAGAATTTAGTACTAATTAAAACGTTCATGAATATCTGCCAAGGCTAGCAGATGTTACTGGATTCTTGGGAGAGATGTCTGGAACTTTTAATGGAGGCCAGAAATAAGAGTCCAGGACATTGCAAAAGAAATATATAGACAGCTGAACTGAGCTCTTTGTCTCCCTTTGCACATAGTGGAGGGAAATATACACTCTGGAAGATGTTGATTTGCAAATCATTTTAGATAAATGTAAAAGAAGCACAATAGCAACCCAAAGATTGAAAGCTTTCCCCACTGGGTTTAACTTAAATAATTCCTAAAAGAGAAAATGAACTTAGAAGTGCCAGTTATACAAACCAGTAGTAAAGATATAGCATCAAAAATTGATTCCAGGATATTGTGATGCATACCAGCACCAAATCAGGACTCTGACTTAAGAAGGGATGAACTGCCCTTCAGAGATGTCTATTCCTCTTTAATGGTCATATCAGGAGTGCAATAAAATCCACCTAGATGTGAACTAATTATTCACATTAATTATGAGATTAATCACATTTATATTTTATAAACTTTCCTATTGTTTATTATTTTATCATATTTATTATTTGCCTATCATTGTCCAGCTACATTTGTTTACTTTAAAAAAGAATGTACCAAAACGATCTTTCCAGTCTGTTTTTATAAGGATAACATTCTTTTCCCTCTATATGGAAATCTGTCAACTACCATGGACAGTACAGAGATAATATAAAAAATATTTTTCAGACTTTCTGCATTTTAAAATAAAACTTCAGAATTAATGGCACTGTAGACATTGCATATTAAGGATAGACATATGTTTGTAAGAGGCCAAAGCATGCACAATGCAATAAAAATACTTGCTTTTCATTTCCTTCACTTTTCGTATAAAGTTATTGTACACTTTGACAAGTCTTGAGAATCTCAGAGCTGTTAAACTAGCAGTTTGTATTTGTCTTTTTTCTTTTATACTGAATTTCATCCACCAAACATTTAATATTGAAAAATAAAACATTAGTTTAGCTAATTAGCAAAAAAAGTTTATTTTCTGTGACATGTAGAATTTCAGAATTTTAATCCATCGAAGTACATTATCACATTTGAGCAGAAAAGCATACTTTTCTATTAGAATACTGTACACAGAATAATTTCATCATTTACTACTTTTTATTAATAGTAAAATATTCTTTTGACATAACTAGTATATTTATTTCCTTCAGAGTGATTAGAAGCTGCCAAGGAGAAGTGTCTTTGGTTGAAAAGAATAAACTTTTTGTTGTGTTTGTCATAAATTGTGCAATTGCTTTAAATAGCTTAACATAAGCACAAAGTGTGCACGTTTCTAAAAAACACATATTCCACCTCTAACAGCGTATTTACTTTAAATTAAAATTTTCTAGCAAATTTGTTGTCTAAAGTTTTCTAGCAAATTTTGCAGAGGGTGCACTAAATCGCACTGTCCATGTCACCAACAAAGATTTTGAAGAAGACCAGTCCCAACACCGATCCCTGAGTGACACCACTCATTACTGGTCTCCAGCTGGACATTGAGCCATTGACCACAACTCTTTGCGTATGGCCATCCAGCCAGTTCTGAAGTTCACAGAGTGACTATTAAAATAGCTTGAATCTTATAGTCTAGCTGTTAATCTTAAAATCTAGCTTTTTTTACAAAATATTGTGGTACAGGGAGTTACGTCTCCTTAAAACCCTACTTTTTGAAACCTGTGAAGATTTGAGATAATCAAGGGTCTTTGTTGCAGGGGTCTGAGTCAGCCATAGTTCTCTAGTGGAACTATCGCGCATTCCCTTTGACATTAATATGTCAGAAAATACCAGAAGTTTTCCAAATTTTTGCCTTATAACAATGCAAGGAGAAGCAAAATTACTCTTTTAGTTGAATAAAATCTAGTCTGCTGCATAGGAAAGACTCACCTTTCCCTTTCATCTTGCATTTTACTCAGCAGCTCCAGACAGTTATCAATACTAGAACAGCTCCTCTAGTCACATTGCAAAGTCTCTTCCTTTCTACCACCATGCCTGGAGTCTGCTACCTAATATATCCCTTTTTAGGGACAATTACAGCTTCTCCTACCTGTGGTATTACACATCTGCCCACTAGAAGCACCTCCCCACAGTGCAAAGTCAGCTGCTCAGAGGAAAGAGCACTACTAGCAAGAGGCTCTGCTCACATCCCACCTGTGCAAAAAGTGTTAGGGTTTGGTTTGTAAAAAGACTTCTAATTTCAACTCTAAGAACAGCCATATGAGACAAGATCCAGACTGCTTGCTTTCAGAGGCAATTTAATTACTCTGACACTTAAAACAGAAAGTGACAGATGCAAGGTAAGTTTATTCAAATTTTATAAATTGAGGGATTATGTTCTCTATGCAATCAATGGAGAAGTAAATATTTCTGAGGTGGAATATGGTGTAGTCATTGAGACTGGACAATATAAAATCATACATACAAAGAGACATTTGCCTTCCTACCCTCCTCTGTCAGCAGGTTAGCTGACAAAACTTATGCATGTATAGTGGTGCGATTAAGTTCTTGGTCCCCAGTTCAACCAGAGCAGACCTGCTAACACATAAAATTTAGGTCCATGTTTGATGTCAACATGCACTAAGCCTGTCTGCACATAGTCAGTTATGAAGTCCAAGCCAGGAGTTGGAATCTAAGAGCTGAAAGGCATCAAGGAACAGCTACTTAAATGACAATTCTGAAAGGCTTTGACAGCAATTCTACTTAGTTAAAAAACAAAAACAACCAAACAACCGAAAAAAAAAAAAAACCAACCAAAAACCAAAGAAGAAAGGTAGTGTTGTGATTTAAGGGCCTCACGCAGTTTTGCTCATTTACTTCCCCCTCTTTCTTCCCCCAGTCCCAGAGGGATGGGAAGGAGAATCAAAAGAATGCAACTCCCACACATTGAGATAAGAACAGTTTAGTAACTAAGGTATAACACAAATCACTACTGCTGCCACCAATAATAATAATGACAAAGCAAATACAAGGAAAGAATACAATCGCTCACCAACCATACCCAGTCCAATCAAGCACTGCACCCCCACCCTTCCAGGTCTCTGCCCTCCATTTTTACATCCTGGACATGATGTGCTGCGGTATGGAAACCTCTTTGGTCAGTTTGGGTTAGGTGCCCTGTTTCTGCTTCCTTCCGGCTTCCCCTCCTCCCTGGCAGAGCATGAGGCTCAGAAAGTCCTTGGTCAGACCAAAACATTACCAAGCAGTAACTGAAAACACTGGTGTTATCAGCGCAGTTCCCAGGCCCAAAATCAAAAACATAGCGCTGCACCAGCTATCAAGGAGAAAAATGACTGCTGCTGCTGAACCCATGACAGATAGCAAAGCTCATAATCAAATATTTAATATTTTTAAAATATGTACTGGACATTTCATCCCATCAGTTTCAGTGTCTTAGCTGGCAGTGGTAGCTAACCAACTGTCCTGGTTTAAGATGAACCCAGGACGCCAGCTAAAAACCAGCTTCCTAAACACCACTCTAAGTTTTTGAACTGCAGATCTTTTACAGTCTTCTATCCCTGCAGCTGTAAGGGTGGATTTAGTTTCTGATTCTGACTGCTATCATTTTACTTACAGTGCTATTCGTACTTTTTAGAGAAGCTTCAAATTAAACCATATTACATTTCATTAGGTTGATCGTTCAGATGGTAAACCTCAAGGGGAAGATTTAGGGCCTTACTGAAATAACTACATAAATGTATCTTTAGAATTGTTTCCTCCTTCTGAGGATCCAGACCCCGGGGTTCTCATGTGAAGGCACATGACCAAATGTGTCTTCACATGTGACTTTTTCTGTATCAGAGGACAAGTGGAGGACAATGTGTTAGTGCCCACATTTTGCACAACTATGGTGTATTCAAAGCTTCAATTAGCAGAAACTAGGGGATTCAAGGAAGTTATGGGACACTTTCCATCTCTTCCATTGAAGCTGGATCATGATGAAGCCAGGAGGAGAGAGAAAGGGATTAAGAGCAGAGAAGGGCAACTGCTGAATAGCCATAGCTTAGAAGTTAGTGTACTACTCCAAGAAAGAATAGTTGCAAATTATTCTCCCCTTGATTCTTCTTAATTTTTATTCACCGTCTAATAGCAAAATGAACATACATCTCAGGGAGCAGTGCTTTCTGTATCTAATCTATTCCAAATTGAAATACATTATATATATAACTATATTTACATATATATTTAAAACCTGTGTGTGTATTAACATTTTAGACTAGGTAGAAGGCAACTGTGATTTGAGAAATGGCTTACCATGGTTAATCCTTCTGGTTGACTGTTGAAGAGCAACCAACACACATAATGCACCTGTTCACTTTAGGCCTCACAAAATAAATTTAGAAATGTAAGCCTTTATGCCTTGAATCACTGGCTTCAGCTAGCTTACTTCAAATGTTTAAATATATGAGCCTAAGCAACCTTGACAGTAATAAAATTACAAAGGAATAGACAGACAAGGACAATAGGCCAGTGTGACCCAAAATTTTCCCCAAAATTCCTCTGGAAAGCCTACAGGAGCAAGGAAAGCTGCTTTCTCAATTTAGGTGAATGAATGGTTTTGCAAATGCTCAAATTTTAGAATAAAGTCTGGCATGGCATTTTTAATAGGCCCAGTTGGACTTAACTTCCATGAACTTGTCAAGTTCCTTTTTGAACTTTTTTATTCTCCTGGCCTTTAGAAAATTCAGTGGCATTGCTTTCTCTAGTTTAATTCTGTGTTGTATGAAAACAAACTTTTGGGAAACGGTATGTCTTTTCCTAAATGGAAATTGCTGCTAAAAGATCAAGTTTTTTACCCAGTAGGACTGGGTAATATCTTTCATTAGATCAATAACCTAGCTGAAAAAAATAAAACTTCAGTGTGTCTGGTGCCATTATTTTGTTTGCTTAATACTGCTGAGTACCAACTGGTTTAGTTACCTTTTCTATAAACCTTACCTTGCCCTTTCACTTAGCCCTTTGATTACATTTCGCAATAATGCAACTGTGACTCAGCAAGAGATACTTGAAAATACTTTATTTCAGATGTTTGTGTTCCATAAGTTCAACAGATGAATAAAATTTAGTCTCCTATTGCCTGGAGACTCCCAAGTTTAAATTAGCTTCATTAACTGTCATCACTTATATGAACTTAAATAAAATGTATGTTTCAAATAGCACTTTTTATTAGTAAGATTCATTTAATTGTCACTATTCTTTGTAATTTTATGAATCAGGGTCTATTTTTTATCTTAATTCTTGGCCCCCATTGTCTCTCAGAAAACAATTCCCATCACAACATTATTGGCAAAAGCCACATAGTGTTTTGTAACTAACTCCAATTCACAGCTATTCATCCAGTTACAAGTAGTCTGGATTTAGCCCCTATCATTGAAAAAGTATGAGAAGTATAATCAAAAACATTTTGGAAACATCAGATGTTTATTCTGTCCAGAAGATTTTTCTAATAAGGAAACCTTGCTTAGAGATTAAAATTGGAAAGCACAAATCAGAAAACCAACAGAAGCATAGTTTGGAGACACAGCCCATTTTCTACTGAAGGGAAGGATCTTTTAATGAGATTTCCTTGACACTGGTGTTTTTTTATCACAGCCAGGACTGCTAATGTACCAATACGACTGAAGCAATGTTGCTGCCAGCATTCTTCCTTAAAGAATGCATTTTTTGCTATGCCCTGTTAAGTATTTAATGGTTTTGCATTGTGCACAAATCCTTACAACACAGTTTAGAATTTTGTAAGAATTAAATAAGCTTTCAGGTATCATTTCAATGAACATACCTTTTTTTTTTTTTTCTCCAAAGGTGAATATTAATGGAGATAGAGGTAAATGGGTGGCTCAAATAATTTTCCTTGGCTGCCCTTTTGAAAAAAAAGCTCTTAGCTATGGAGCAATACAATGTAATGCCTTACTTTTTTCAAGTTATAATTCTCTCAGCCCAGGCAATTAGGGTAGGTAGCACATGTATCAGATCGAATGTTGCTTATGCAAACTGAATTTTAGTTGTTGTATTGAGCAATTAGGAGTTGTAGCATGTTTAATTTATTCAGTTATCTACAGAATTTAAGCTTTTGTGGTTTTACTTGCTAGTTCTGAAACTGAACACAGAGAATATTGTGCTGGGCATGTAACAATGAGAACTCATGCAGAACTGTATTAAGGAAAAGAAATATTTTAATTTTGTATAATAATGTAACTCTAGATGTGGCATAAATTCTATGCTGAAGTTTGTTTTAACAGAGTTTATGAAATATTTCCACTTAATTAGTTGAGTTCAATTTAATTTCAATAACATTATAAAGGCAGAATGGTCTGATGGCTAAAGAATTACAGTCCTATGAGGTGTCATCAAATCCTGCTCTGGTATCCCCTCATGCTTGGATTTTTGGCAAATACTGAGACTCATTAGAGGAGTTATGTAAAGTTTGGGTACCTAATTTACATTAAATACATAGCAAACAAAATGTAATCTTAGGCAAAGTAACCAAGTTTTTTTTCTTGTAGATGCCATAAAATGTAATGGCAAAACCAAAACCAAATACAAAAAACCCACCTATTGATTTGTTCTCTACCTCAGATCCTGGATCAGTAACTTCGTTTCCTTGCTACATACTTTTTCTGCCTTATTCAAATATGTGAAAATGAACTTGCTTTGAAGTGTAACAAAGAGAAAAACAAAACAAAAAAAAAGCAAAAAAAACCAAAAACCAACAAACAACAAAAAACCCACATCTAGTGTATGTGATGAATTTCTCACATGGTGAAACATTAAGGATATAACATATACATACACCGAAGTCTGCCACAGCTATTAACATGAGAAAAAAAACATAGAATCATAAAATCACAGAATCATAGAATAGTTAGGTTTGGAAAGGACCTTAAGTTCATCTAGTTCCAACCCCCCTGCCATGGGCATGGACAGGAGCACCTCCCATTAAACCATGTCACCCAAAGCTATGTCCAACCCGGCCTCGAACACCATCAGGCATTCACAACTTCCTTGGGCAACCCATTCCAGGGCCTCACTAATCTTGCAGTAAAGAATTTATTCCTTTATCCAATCTAAACTTCCCTTGTTCAAGTTTGAACCCATTGCCCCTTGTCCTATCACTACAGACTCTATAGCCCACCTTCAGATATTGGAAAGATGGAATGATGCCCCCCCTCCAACACATCTACTTTAGAGCATCCTTAACTAGTCTGGCAAGCCTCCTACCAAATCCACTGTTCTCCTTCTTTGTCAGACCAGCTCCACTAGTCCCCAGTAGACCTGGCCTACTAAATTGAGTCCCATGTTCTAGGTATTCAAACCCTTGTCTATAGCACCACCCTTCTAAACATTTATTAACCTTGTCAATCCTCCTAGCTTTTTTAAGGTCCTCTCCTGTATCCTAGAGAATTGAGGAAAAGACTGTCTGAACCCCAGAGCCCCTAACCACCTCTCCTAGATTTCTGTAATCCTTGTGCTCTCCGGGCTACTGCTATCTATATCACTAACACCCACATGGATCACTAGAAGTGGGTAACAGTGGGACTGACTAGTGCAGGCAGCCTCTCTGTAACATCCCTGATCCAAGCCCCTGGTAGGCAACACACCTTCCTTGAGACTGGGTCAGGCCAACAGATGGGTGCCTCTGTTCCTCTCAGAGTAGAGTCCCCTAGTATTACGACTCCAGTAGTGATCTTCTTTACCAGTGCATCAGCCAGTTGTTCCTGGTGCAAGTATGTTTCCCCATCAGCCCTCTGCAGGACAGCAAAGTGGTTCTGGGTGGGAACAACAGATTGAGGAGGAAGCCCCTTGCTTTTAATTGTCCTCTTCCTTTTTTTTTTTTAAGCTTCCTGGCTTAACTGCCTCCTTCTTTCCTGCATGAGCTACAGTGGACACTTGAGTCCCCTGCATATTTGGTCCTGGAGCAAGCACTGCTGCTTCCTCTCAGCTTCCATGACATCTTTCAGCCTCTTGACAGTGTCCCGCAGCTCAGTCACCTGCTGCAGGAGGACCTCCACCAGGGAGCACTGAGTGCAGCCCTGCACATTGTGCACCCTCCCCTCACTAGACCAGCGCAGCCTCCTCTCTACAGCCCAAGGTCTGCACTACAGCCTCCCTTCTCATCAGCTCCGTCTGGGTGCCTACGCTGGTCACTGCCGGGGCAGCCAAAGCAGAGCTCCTAGACCGGGCCCTGGTCATACGATGAGTGCTCACTATCCCACTCACCGGCCCACGAACTGCCGTGCAAACTGCCTCAAACTCACCCTGATCACCGCACTCCCTGGGGGAGGTTTTTAACCAATCTGGGCTGGTGCCCCTCCTTCTGGCACTGACCCCTGTGAGTCAGCTGCTCACGTCTGCTGAGCTGCTGGTTCCTGGGTAAGTCCTGTCGAGGACTTGAGGGTCCCTCGCAGCTCCGAGTTGAAGCTCCTGGACACTGAGCTTTCCCCCGCTCAGGTACTGAAGGCATCCTCTCTTGAGCTACTCACCTCAGCAGAAAGGGAAGTAGAGAAGGAGAGGAACTGTGAAGCATTGTTTCTGTTGGTTAAGGATACTTTGCCTGATCTGTACTACTGCTTACCTGAAGCAGACCCTTGCTTCTCTTCAGCAGAAAGTCCTTCTCTTTCAATTGCTGTCTATTATGTTTTGCCTAAACATCAGTGATGATCAAGGGTCCGTTCTAAACCTATTCTTTTACCTATTTTATTTAGTAATGTCTATGGTATCTGTCTCTGAAGTGGATAGTATGTCTCTTTTCACCATTCCTCTTCTAACTAGATTGACAAAGACTGTTAAAGATTTTGAGATGCATTTTAGCCTATTTTCCAGAAATCCTGAACTCCCAAATTAAGTATCTGACTATAAATTTTTCCATCATAGAATTAGAGTTGAAAAAATATTTCAGAGTAATGCTAATATTTAAGTTCCTTCTTAGAAGGTTAGATTCTTAGCTTTGACTGCCAGCTTTCCTCCCTTAGAAATTTCATTTATTTTCCACTTTCTTTTGGCACTAAGCATAGAAGCCCTTTCTTTAAGAATTTGGCACTTCAAATCACTCTTAAAAACAATAAAAAAGAAAGTTCAGGTGGCAATGTCCCTTTCCCCTACTGGGGGGGGGGGGGGGGGGGGGGGGGGGGGGGGGGGGGGGGGGGG
>JASSUY010030428.1:0-19147 GCA_032466535.1 Forpus xanthops | reverse complement strand
ACTGGAAGGCTGCTATGAGGTCTTCACGCAGCCTTCTCTTCTCCAGGCTGAACAGCCCCAACTCTCTCATCCTATCTCTCATACAGGAGGTGCTCCAGTCCCCTGATCATCCTCATGGCCCTCCTCTGGACTTGTTCCAACAGTTCTGTGTCCACATGCATGATGCCAATGTGGCTTCAAGTGACTCCAGAGGTACAATGGCAGCAGTTGCATGCAGCTGCTTGGCAGTGCTGAGTTGCTGTGATGTTTGCAGAGGAAAACCCAAATCTCTTTTATTCTGTGTAGTGATGTGGAGCACAAGGTCATGCTGAGCTCCGGTGCACAGCATAGCCCAAGAGAGAGAAGTGCTTTGGGTTTTGCAAGTTCTTTAATTGAAAAGGCTCCCAGCAGCTCTGTAAACCTATTGTTTCCTTAGGTGGAAGGAATAAATGCTCAGCTTCTTCCCTTTACTTTTGTATGTGACTTTTGTCAGCAAGAAACTTCTGCTGCCCTGTGAGCTTATGAGTAAAACCAGCTCCTCAGGACAGAAAAGGGAAACTCCTTGAGAGCACTTTCCAGTGTCAGAATGCACCGTATAAAAGCACGTTTGTACATTTTGTTACGTGAAGGAATTCCTGGCCGTACCCAGCCTTAAGTAAATAGCCAGGGAGAGGCGACTGAAGCATGACGGATGGCTGTGGTTGGCGAGGAAAGGTGCGCGGCGTGGAAGTCTGTGGTGCAAAGCAAACGATGAAGGGAACTCTGCTGCTCTTTACAGAAGTGGTGTTGTGTTAGGAGAAAGCTGTCCGGTGCCTAAAGCTGTGCCCAAGGTGTCCTGCAACAAGTACAGAAAACACAGAAAGGTTTTCTTCAGTCCATAGGTAAACTTTCCTTTTCTGTCGTGTATTTCAAGCTACTTGAAAATGATGCGTCTTCATCAATGAAAGGAAGTAATCATTGGGGTGTGTTACTGATTGCATCTTTAGCTTCAGATCTGGATAGAGAAAAACTTGAGAAGCTTAAAATCCTTTTCTAGTGATACAAGATGTAGGAAAGTCCACAGCCCATATGGCACCTCAGGCAGTCTAGGTTGGTGAGATGGCAGAAAACAAAGGAGAGCTTTCCTTGGATGGCTCAAGTAGGAGTGTGCCTGACTGAGCACCTGGTTCAGGCACCTCTTGCTGTATAATTCATAAAGGGGATCTAGAAATTCCCTTTACAGCAAAGGTAAACTTTTAAAACCCAGAGAAAACTTAAGGCTGGAGAGGGGGAAAATATGGCTGTTGGAAGCTGCTGCCTTGCAGGGAGCATGAATGCTGCTGTCCAAGGGTTTCTTTGGTTTATTGAGTAAGGGAAGTTGAAAGGGTTGTGCATGCTCACAGCTTGTGCATATTCTTGCTACGTTGTGTTTAACCTCTTCTGAAAACTGTATGCTTTAAATATGGGGAAAGAAATACCTAAAAGCCTAAAGTTCAGTCTGTATACATTAGTTTTATTTTGGAACATCTTAAATACAGGAAGTTTTTTTTTGCAGGAATGTGGCTTTGTCATTCATGATCTAATTAAAATACTGAATAATCTCTTTTGTGCTTAAGGAAGGTGTTTGCTTCTGTATGTGGTATCTTCCTTCTGCAGGATAGCCATGATTTTGTCAAGAGTGCGTTGTTTAAAGGTCAGAAGACTGCTACCATCTTCCCCGTGATCAAATGTGTGCAGGCAGATGTGGAAAAAGCCTCTCTGAGATTGGTCTTTGTGGTTTTCTTTCTACAAAAGCATGCAACAACCTGGCATGGGGATGTGTAAGCTTCCAAGAAACCTATTTATATGGGAAGGTATTTACCATGTGTTTGGTGATCAGGAGGTAGCTTGAAGATACAGTCTTCTGCCTCAGCACAGCCAGCAGCCTCTGTGAGGCCGTGCCTTTGGTTATGATAGTTTAAGGATGAGGTTTGCAATGGGCTCCTTTAGTGCAGATGTGCTTGGTAGCTTCAAGGACTGTGTAGGCTTTCTCCCCACATTGTATAGCACAACACTCTTGGCTTATGCTGTCTCTGACTGTAGCTGTGGTTTTGTGAGCACTTTGTGTCATTTAGAGCTCCCCTGTGTTACGAATCATGCAGAAATTAGCGTGTCTGTGTCATGGAGCAGCACTGTGGCAGAGTGGATGTTTGGTTTATTTCTTTAGCTAGGTAGTGTGCTGAACATGTTCTTCCTTTTGGCTAAAATTAAACCTTCTCCCCACCCCAAGCTGCCCTCCCACCCCTGGACTTCCACTACGCAAGGCATGAGAGACATGCAGAGCACACCATAGGTTGGCATGATGTTTCAATTAACTATTAAGTTCATTATCCTGGGATATGACCTAATTAAGCTTGAAAAGCATGCTTGCCCCAGGTGAATAGAAGGCCTGCCTGAGCAAGTATTGGGGTACCAAGCAAGCATTAGTGCATATCAAAGGAAAAGCTTTTTCAGCCCTACAAGTCTAAATGTGATGTGGTACCTTCAGCAGCCCATGGATGTGGGTTATTGTGCTACCAGCTTTTAGCAGGTTAGAGTTAATAAAACCTGTTGCTTGGAAATGGTACAGGCATTGCTGGGCTTATAGGATCTGTAAGTGCCCATTTCATGGCAACATTTCAGGGAAGCAAGTGAGGAGCCACTTTGAGCTCACAGTGCCGCCTGCTTGGCAGTATGTCACGAGGAAGTCCCTAGTGCCAGGGGCGGGATTTTTGGGATAGTCCCCGTGCCATCCTCCATACTGGGAACAGCTGGTCATCATAGGCACGATGGGCATCTGGGGTCCCTGGCACCAGAGCCCAGCCTTCCCTTGTGCTGCCTTGGTTGGCGGGAGAGTCACAATCTGCAATGGAAATCATCTAAGCTGCTTGGTTTTCCTTTTTTGTTGTTACTATTGTATTTCTGATGTCATTGGCATACATCTGACTTGCTGAAGTACTCTTGGACCTCAGACACTCCTTGATTTAATGGATAAGGCCAAAACGCCCTATGCAGCCAGGGCTGTGCAAAGCCAAGAAGCTGTGAGATGCTCCGTAAGAAGAGACGTATGATGCTTTGAACATCAGCTGGCTTACAGCTGTCTGTGTGCTATGTGTTCTGTAGCCAGGGCTGCCAAAGCTTGGGAGGCTGCTTTGGACCAGGCACCCATCACTGTTTTGTGCTTTTTTGTTACTTCATACTGGTTTTATATGCTTTAAAGAAAAGGACTTTCAGAGCCTATCTTTGGGTATTGGCAAACAAAGGAGAAATACAGAGTTGTATTTTGTGAACTGGCTCTTACTTGACGAACTGCCGTAGTGGCTGGAGTCAAAGTTCGGTGTTTTTGTGGAAGTATTGTCCGGGTGCCTTTTTGGTAGCTCATCCTTCATCCAGGGCTAAAAAAGGGGTGAAGCCAGAATATCTGGGTGTAATTTCAGGGTTGAGATAATATTTGTGGGTGACATTCCAGGGTGCGAAGCACAGGGAGCCTTGTAGAGCACAATACACAGGTGCAGCTTCTCACCAATGCCTCAAATACTTCATTAGCCAAAGAGTGTGAACTTCAATGGCACTCCTGATAGCCGTTTCCTAGAAGCTGGTGCTCAAGGGCTCTGTGTCTGTTATTATTATCCCAATATCTGCTTGTAATTGATGTGAGTTTAATTACCGATGCTGTCAGTTAACATGAGGAGCTGCAAGGCAGTGTAAAACACTTTGTCACACAAGCCCCTGCTACACTAACATATGGGGGAGATAAAAACAAAAATTAAGGCAGGTTAACACCTCGTCTACTTGGATGTGCAGCAATTTGGCAGGATTTTACTGGAAGTAATCACTTGAAAAAGGGAATGTGATTTGGCATTAGGTAGGTACCCACTAGCTAGCTCGGGTGGGCTTTAGAGCGCAGACCTTCACTTATCCCTCATCATTGGGGAACAGGTTGATGCACTCTGTGCCACTGTAGCAGCATTGATATTCCTCAAGGGAGGAATAATTTGTGTGAACTGGAGTTTTAGATTGTTTCTGAGTCCGATACTTGCTTCTCTGATTTTTACTGCAATTTAACTGGTGACACTGTTATAAAGAGTTGCTATCCTAGTTGATACATACAAACCCAGAAAGTATGTAGCTTAGTAAATTCTGTGTTGGACAAATAGCGAATGCTTAATATTTGAGACAATGTATTTTTATACAAATGTTCCATGCAGTAAGTGCACAAAGGGTGTCTGGGTCTTCATTGCTGTTTGTGGTGGTGCTCAAATCCAGGTGGAAGGCAGGGTTGATAGTATTGTGCTTGCTTTTTTGGTTGTTTTTTTTTAGTGCAGATCACTTCCTCTCCCCCAGTTAACTAACATCTGCTAACTGAATTGGAAATACAGTTTCTTAAGCGATAAATGCCTGAGTTCAAAGGGATCACTTCCAGGAGACAAAAATAATTCAACTATATATGGTACTGAAGAGCTAAGTGCAGAGAACATATTAGAAGCATAAATATTTAAACCTTGTTTCAGGTTAAATTAAACTTGATTTCTGTACTGATGGCTTTCCATGCTCTTGGAATTCTGCAGACAGATGTGAGCTGAATTCAGCTCTGAGGGTGGCATTCAGTTCATGTGCGTAGCTTTGGTTGCAATGGGAAAGATCTAAATCTCTTGAAGGCTTTTGCAAGAAAGAGTTGGAAAAGTTGCTTCAGAAGGTTTGTGGGTTAGGACGAATGGATGGGGTGTCCCTAGCCCCTAGTCTCCCCACCTTCTTTAATAGAAGAAGATCCCTTGGCAGCTTAGTGCCTCAGCCTGACTCACTTGCAAGTCCGAGTGCTCTTTGTGATGCCGCCATGAGCAAGCATTGAGACATTTCTGAGGTGGAAGGAAAGGTTCCTGCCTCTGGACAAAGCTGTGGTGTCTCTTCAGCTTTGGTGACTTCCATTGGTTCAAAAATACTTTTGCCACCAAGTGGCTGCAAAAGCAGTGATTTGCTCAACGTGTGCCCTCTGCGTCCTTAGGGGGACAGTAACTCATGGCAGTGGTAGTAGTTTTACTTTCCTTGGAACAAAAACCAAAGCAGGAGAGTCCAGAACAGCTTTTCTTGATAGCTTTGGCAAAACCTTTCATTTCCAGCAAGTACTACCTTAATTCTGAGTATTACAGCAAATACGCCAATGTCTGTCCGTCTGGAGGGAGCACCTTCATCCTGTGGCTGTGGGGGGAAATACGACAGCAAAATAACTTGATTTATTGATATTCCCTATGGAACATTGTCCATACAGTGACAGCCCTTTCAGTGACTTTAAATGTGATGAGAACTGAAAAACAATGTTGGCTAGGGAGGCAGCTAATCCGTAATGTGCAGGATGGCCGCCCCGGATTGACAGCTCTTGGGACCTGGATGAGGAAACTCTGTGCAGCTGCTTTTGTATAGAGAATAGTGTGACCTGCAGATGGAGGCTTATGCCGGTGTCTTAAACTTCAGAAAAACAAATATTCCCCTAAAATAACATTAAAAAAAATAAACTTCCACTTCTTCCTGTTTTTATAGTTCACTTATTTCCTCAGTGTCATGGTTTTGTCTCCAGTACTGTAGATTATTAATCTTCAGAGGATCAGGACCTTCATAGAAGTATTTCCTGTACATGTTTATCTGTCTCTTTAACAAATCAGTATCTACTTGTTCTCTTCTGAATTTTCCTTCAAGTAATGGGAAGCTCTCCCTTCGTAATAAGGCTTTTAGCTAAAAAAAAAAAAAGAATCTAAATGGCTGCCAGGGGTTAAAGTACCTTTTGTATGACTTAGTTGATGGCATCCTTTAGGACATCTGCAAGCAGCACCAAATTCCAGAGGTCACTGTCTTTGTGTTGGCTTTGGCAAAGTACTGTTTCAACTAAACTTCATTTATTTAGTTTTAAGTGCATCTGGAGGTCTCCTCTCCAAGTGTTACTTAGTCTTCTACAAGAGTGATGCTGCTGTGTGTAGAGCCACTTCTGAGATGGCTATGGATTCCCACCTTATTTATTGGTAAGGTGATCATTGCCCTCAGTCAACAGAGAAGTGCTCGTTTCATACATGCAGCTCTTGCATTGCTGTGTTCCAGTGGGATGGAGACAGTCTTTTAGCCACTACACTACTAACATAGCTAATCTCAACTCAGGTTGTAAATATATACATTATATATGTGCACTTAAGCATATTCCTCCTAAAACATGCATGCATGCATGTGTGGTGGAGGGGAACTCAGCTCCAAAGTTCTCCATGGACTCATTACAGCCTGAGCACATTGGGACAGGCTGAAGTGAGGATGTGGTTTCTCCCTTCTACCTCAAAATTGGTGGTATGCATCTCCAAGGGAGAGCACTGGATTGGGATGAGTAACTGTCTTTCCACCTTGACTTTCCACTTCAGGTGGAGCTGTCATCATCTAACTCCATCACTGAATCTGCCGAAGCAGGGTCTCTTATGCTTGTAGCTCGACCTTTGTGCTGGTACTACCTTGGATTTCCACAGCATACACAGGATTACATCTATCTCCACAACATCTTCATAGTGCTTGCCTGATGGCTCCTCTAGTGCTATCCCCATGGTGGAGGAAATACGGGTTGGACACCTACCTCATCATAATGCTAACATTAATAAAAAGGCATCTGTGGATGGAGACATAACCTTTTGAATTGCCCCTTGTCCCACCTCACAAATTAATACTGGAAATGGCACTTGATCAGAAAAGCTGGACTTTTCTGTTTGTTTGTTTGGCTTTGGTTTGTGTTGTTTTTTTTGGATGGGGGGAAGGTGAAGCTCAGACAACCTGACAACTTGTGATTTCCCATCACGGTGCGGATTGCTTAGCAAAACTCACATTCAGCTTGCTTTGGGGACTGTGTACGTATTTCTTGCCCTTAGTACACCAACATGCCGTTGCTGTTTTCTCTGAATATTAATTTCTAGCTGACAACAAGGCCTCGCAGTCTTGGCACATTGCACTTCCGCCGCTTTCTTGTCTGGGAGCCAAAACGTCCCACTGGAGTGCTGGGTGTGGAGCTGCCTTCCCTTTGCACGCATGCAGCGCAGACCCATCTTCAGACCAGTGCTCTTCTTACCTATAATTTCTCTTGCTCCAAAATCTGAGTGAACGTAGTGACAGATGCAGGTAAATCTAAGCAAGGAGGTCAGAGGCTCGTAATACAACTGCTTGAAACCGCCTTAAGGAAAAAGAAAACCCAAGTTTGTAGATGGGGCGTTGAAAGATAAGTGTACACCTCCTGTCAATATTACGTCCTTGGTAAACAGGAGCTAAAACCCGAGTTAAATCTGAGTTTAAAGGGAAGGGAAGTAAAAAACCCAACTTATTTTGGATTGAGATAAATTGCGGTTCCGTTATCATCTGCTGAACATGCATAGAGTGGTTGAAACACAGCTTGAGACAAAAAAACAAGTGGGAAGCTGTGGGGGGGAATTCAGGGTATATCTGGTATATCTTCTTCCTCCATTCTAGATGTTACCTTAACTTGCTGTAGGTGGGCAACGTATAGTATAGCTGGGGCTTTGGCCAAACATAAAAAGTGAATGCTTTCTTATTGCAGATCTTCAGCAAGAAGATAATGTTGCTTTTCTTCAATAGTAATTTTTGATGTTTTCAAACAGTGTTGTTGCCTGTTAAATGAATAAACTTGCATAAGCTGTTACTAGATATTTTCTAAGTTTAGCAGTTCTTCTGGTCCTGTGTTGGGGCATTGATGTTCTGGTATTCCCTGATAAACCCAGAAGATTTAAGATTGCAGCACCCAGTTTATACTGTTTGCATTAAAAACCCTGATGGGAACAGGATGAGAAGCTCCTTCATCATCTTTGCTGCTAAAAGGAAAGACTGTGGGAGGCTTCAGTCACCTTCAGATGTGCCAAAGGACTCCATCTCCCTAGGCAGCTGTACCCAAAACTTAACCTTTTTGGAAGCAATTGGCATGAAAACATGAATTTGCAGCATGTTGAACAGCTCCTCTGTCAGAATGAGAATATAAGATGACTCCGAGGTGATCTCCCCTGATTGACTGTACGTGAACAAAATCACTCTTGCCAGGGATACATTCAGCAGGCACTTCACACCACCGTATCTTCTAGCATTTAAAAGATCTGCCTATTAAACCAGAGCACAGGAAATATAAGCTGTTAAATACAAGTGACACTTGTGACCGGGCAAAGGGCTGTGCTAGGAAGAGAGGCACGCAACTGCCTGCGGCTTGAGGAAGGGCTTGTTTGTTTGTGCTGTTTCCAAAGCCCTTCAGCTTTGCAAGGGAAGCGAGGGCAGCGACGTAAACAGGAAAGCTGACTGCAGGGAGAACAAAGTAGGGGTTGGGAGATGCGCACAGTTGGGTGGAGGAAACTGAAGTTACTGGTGAGAGAACTCTGGCTGCTGTAGGACTTAAACAGTAACATCAGAAAGCTGAATAATAATCCTGGCTGTCCTGCTACAGGGCAGGCATGGCAAAGCTTGCAGTACCCAGTGCAGGAGGGGAAGCCTGCCCTGTGTCCTTTCTGTGCTCCAAAAGAGGCAGGCTGCAAGGATCACTGTCATAAATGGGCAATGAAGTAATTCCCATACCACTGAAAATGGAAGCAGAATCACAAGCATTAAGTATCTTCCTTTAAGTTTACAAAATAGACTTAAGGTTGTTCCCAAGAGCACTGAACAAGCTGGACAAGGTGCATTTTAAGGGCAAGATAATGTTTGACTAACACCATATCATGGTGCTTGCTTCTTGGTCTGCTGGATCTTGCTGTCTTTGCAGGAGCTGTAACACAGAATGTTGAGTCCTGGCATGAGGGCTTTGTGAAGGATAACACCAACACTTAAAGCAGCAAAGATGATTTGAAATCTAGAAAGAAGACATTTGAGAAGACATGAAAGTAGACGTATGTAGTCTGGGATATACGGAATTAGACTAAGAGTACTTGCATAGGAAAAGAAACGTGTCCTGCAGAAGGGGGAAGCAAAGACACAGTAGTTAGAAGCTAAAGGAAGATTCACACCCTTAAAACCCTGTATTTTTTTTTTATGGATGTTGTAGGTTCTTCACTTGGGATCTGTTGCAGGTAAACCGGAGTAACGCATTTGTTAGACTAAGCAGTCTACATTAAAGCTGAAATGAAACAAAAGTTTGATTTAGGAACACCCAGCTAAGTCAAGTCTCTTCAACCTGTATTATGAGCAATAGGTGTTCTCAGGGGATCAGAGGTATGAATCAATTTGTGGCAGTGATTGATCTTGGCTCATAGAGGCAAGGAGCTCTTCAATGGATGATTTGAAAGAAGCAGTTGAGCTCTGCCATCTGGCCAGTCTAGGCGATACTGATATTGCTGCAAAGAAAACGCAAATTCAGATGCAAACTGTGGAGCGGACATCAAAAGCACCTCTCCTCTGAGCTAAGTATTGAAGTGTGTAAAAAGGGAGGAGGAAGGTCGTAAGGTTTAACCAGCTTTCTTTTTTACCATTTTTTATCACGAAAATGAAAATTTGCCGCCCTGTGATGATCGAGTCCCTGTGACATGAATAAGGCAAAGTACAGGGTTAGATTTCCTGGAGCGTATTGCAGCTGTTTGTCCAGGTATCAATTAGGAGCTGTGGAGGAAGGGTTTAATTAGAAGAAAAGCACACAAGGCTTTTCCGGCGCAGAGGAGCTTGGTGCATGTCATTTGTGTAACCTCTTTTCTGGTCATGGATGTTTATTTGGAGTCGAGCAAGGCGCTCTCAGCAGCTTTTCTTTGATCTGCCTGCAGCAAAATGAAATCCATATGGCCTTCACTCAGAGCCTTTCTGCATCCTGGATGGAAATACCCATCTATGCTGGGGTCATATTTTATTGTCATCCATATGTACAAAGGTCCATTCATCTGTGAGAATGACGTGTCTGTCCAAGGCCTAAGCCTTAAAACACCCAATAAAGAGAAATGGTTGTTGCAAGCTGTCAGTCACCTGGAGATGGACTTTTTAAACCAGTATATAGAGTTGTCTCGGTTTCCACAGTCTGAAATGGCAATGCTGCCTCCAGTTTACCATGCTTATTTAGCATCTCTAATTTATAAATAGGTTGTGTCTTTGCTAGAGCCTGAGCTTGTGATGTGTGTAATTATCTGCTGTCAAAAGGGATGCCTGCGCTAGTTCATCTGGGATGATGGCCTGGGCTGTGAGCTGCAGAGCTCTCACTGCTGGATGTTAATGGCAAGGTGATCCCACCATGCTGATGGCTTGCAGCTTGCCAGAGCCAACTGCAAATAAAAAAGGGATGAATCCTCTGTGTTTCGGATCAGATGATGTGTACAAGAGATGAGATACTGCAGCTTTTCTCTTCCTTTAGTTTTATGGGAGAACTTGGGATGCATTTGTGTTGGGAAAGCATCATGTTCAGTGATAACAGCTGGGGAAAGTCTACATGGCATGCAGAAATACAGAAATGCATAAGCAGAATTGAGCTTATGTGAGCAGGTCTGCTCCTGCATGGCTTCTTATGGACCATCTATCCCCCACAATACTTCTCAACTGCTGAAGCACTATTCAGCTGTACTTTTAATACCCAGGTGTGCAGCATGGGAGAGCCTGACTCTGGTTTATGGAAAATAGGGAAAGCATGGTAAATGGTGAGTAGAGAGGCACATTTTGGTGCTCCTGAACATTGAGCAGTCCAAGCACGTCATAAAAAGTTTGAAGTCGTTCCTAAGAATCAGTTTTTCTGTCCTCTTTCCTGGTTTTGCCATACTTCAGCTCTTCCTTACAACATGGCCTGAATGAATGCTGTATGCAAGAGAACTTTGTGGGCAATGAAGGCAGCATGAATGACATGGGTGTCTCTGAAGTGCTGGACAAAAAGCTACACTGACCATATCTGTAAAGTCTTTTGTTTGGGTTTTGTTTATCTCGTTTTGGGTTAGTTTTAATGAAAACAAAAATGAGAAAAGCAATCTCTTTTGTGCCTCTCAAGGCACATTTAGGAGATATTGTTATAGCAGATCTTGAATGCTGCACTTAAGGTAGGTTGCTTGGTGTTCCCAGATGAGGAGACATTGCAAGTTTCAAGAGTGTTCTATGCAGAGCTGGGGCTCCATATTCTCTTCAGCTTCCACTGCACCAAAATTAAGTGCTGAAACGTCTTTTTGCCTGGCTCACAAGCTGCCAGGGCTTGGTCCTGTGTGTTGTGTTAATGTGCTGCAGAAGTTCAGACCATTAATGCAACTGGCATTAACGTGGTGCCTGAATTTATTCAGTCGCAGCAGCTACAGTGATAATGGGCTCCTCTTGCTCTGACCACAGTTTTGGCCCTTTGAACTGTGCTTGTAGTTGGCCAGTAAGCAGCAGAAAGCAGTTCCATTGCCTTGTTGGCTTTCCAGTTGCAATGTTTACTTTAGATTTCTAATAGTGAACCCCTGTAGCAGCGTGCCTCCCATTGGAAACTGGGGAAAATGTTCATTTATTAGAGCAGCCACTCACCAGTTCAAGCTAAGAAATGCACAAAAGCTTTGGAGGCTATTTCACTGTAGTAGCAAGCTGCTAGGGATGGATGTGCTAAAGCGTACTGGACAGGGTAGCATTTAAGGGGGAAAATAATAATAATTAAAGAAAAAACAGAGTTCAGCAGGATTGCCAAGCCTGGAGCTGAGGTTTGTTAGCTTAGCCTTGACTTTAAATAGCATAACCCGACCAGTGATTCAGTTGATGCTCACGACTATCCGGTGACTTGATATCCGCTTCCTTTCAGAGTAGGGCTTGAAGCCAACTGTATTTGGTGGTAGTAGTGATGGTTCTTGACTGATGCAACTTCTTGGTGTAGACAGAAGGTCAGGGTTTTATTTGCATCCATATGAGCTGGGGACGCTGTAACATTTGTAACAGCTTTCGTGTGTCTCATGTTTTCACATGCAGTGTTTCTCCCTACCTGCCCCACATCCTGGCCTGCAGCAAACAAGTGACTGAAGAAAATTCCGAAGTCCCAGCCACGCAAGCTGAGAGCTGCCCTGTGGAGGGTCAGCTTTGGAGTGTGGTGGCTTTTCCATGTAAACCCATCCTTTGATGCGTAGTGCTGGAATTGTGCTTGTTGCAGATCCTCCATAAGCTGGCTTGTGCTGGTGCACAGTCCGACCCACACTGTGTGCTGTGCTTTGAGTTTCTGCAATGAGCAGTGGCTGGCTGGTCTGCGGAGCAGCCGGAAGGCAGGAAAACAGGGAAGCTTTGGGGAGATGCAACTGCTCAAGCTGTTGTCTCAAAACCATGATTACAACACAGCTTATTCAAGCATAGTCTTGGCTTACGCTGGGAGACTTAATTTCAGTTCCCACTGTCCCTTGGGGAAAAAGCTTTAGAAACTGGACTTGCAGCAGAAATGGCCAGGCATCTTTAAGTTTTCTGGCTGACGTTGCTTTGGGCTTGTGTGCTGATTTCTTGCTGGAGACAGCAGAGGATGGAGCTGATGGGTGCTGTGTTAAGCATTTGAGGGTAAAAGCAATGCTGCTGCAGAGGTTGAAGAGGGAAGCAAGGCCCACCAAACTTTAAATTTACTTTGCCTACTAAATTAAGAACCTTCATTAATGAGAGGCGTGGTGAGACACAAGGACAGGTTTGAAAGGGGCTGGTGGAAGGTGTCCCTGTCCATAGCAGGGGAATTGGAACTAGATGAGCTTTACAACCCTTCCAACCCAAACTATGCCGTGGTTCCATGTTTCTGTGGCTTCTTTATGTTGTGTGTTGAAATAAGAGTATATGCAGCTATCACTCGATCCCACTAGAACAAAGTTAAAATGCTGTTGCCTTCAGTGTGACTTTGGGCTGTAACTTGATTCCATTGTTCTTACAAATCCAACCAAGCTGCACATAAGTGCCTGCAGCTGCATCTTCACATGTGCTTGCTGGGTGCTGAAAGAAGCAGTGAGCCCATGTGTCTGTCCTAATGCCTTGGGATGTCCTCAGCATCCTCTGTGCAGCTTGGCATCTGTGCACTGAAAATGAGCTCAAGTCTTGATAGTGTCAAGCCCAGTGTTTCCATGGTCGAAGCTTGAAGTTTTCAAGATCATGTGTGATTTTAGGTTCTTTTGTCTGTAAAATGGGGCTGTATCTTTCCTAAAGGGTACTTTTAGTTACCATCACCTCAGCCACCGTTGTCCATCCTAGGGAAAAAAGGTATTTTTGCCCCAGTTGAGGTTTAAACCACTTTGGATTTGAGGAAGGCAGAGGCAGCTGTGCCTGGAAACACTTAAATTAGCTTTTTCCCCTCCCCGCTTCTGCCTAATCATCAGTGTAGATTAGTTCAGAAAACGGGCAAGTATTTTTAGAAGCTGCTTTCAGAGCCCCTATGTCACAGTTTTTATTCTCATTGTCGGTGCTGAGGCAGCTTTTGAGCAACATTTCTGCTTTAAAGAGATGGGAGGACACTTAGGGATGCTCCTGTACCTTGAGGGGGAGCACACACTGCCTGGTGAGGAGATAAGGTGATTCTGAAAGCTTTTGAGCAGTGAGAGCTTGAGCCCGGCTGCCCAAAGTGGAGCAGGGTGTTGCTGTGTTGGCCCTGTGATTGGCTGGACTGCCTGCAGAGGTGGGCTATACAAGGACCTACAGCCGATATTTATTAATACCAACTTGTTGCAAACTGGAAGCATTTAAAACCCGGTTAAATGGAGACGAGCGCTTCCCCCAAGCCTATTGAGTTGTTTGGACCCTTGTTGCCAGCGCTGCGTTAGCAGCTTTTGGGGAATAAAGTGCAGCCAGGGTTACCGGAGGAGATGACGCCCGGCTCAACTTTGGACCTGTTTGCAGTGCTGGGTGAGCAAGTGACGTGCCTGCCGCTCTGGTGCAACCTCTGGGCAGTGTGTTTGCTCTGTCAGCTCCTGCTGAATGCCCCCGTTATTAGTTTATGGCGGTTGTATCATAATCATTCTATTTTTTTTTCCAGCCTATAACCGGGGTGGGGAAGCAAAGCAAGGATCTTTGGTCAGTGTGTGCGCGTGTGCTCTCGGAGCCGGGAGGAGGATGTTGGGAATGAGTAATGGTCCGGCCGGAGCTGTAATATGCAGAATACCTCTGGGATGACTCACCCGGTACAATGCAGCACATCCCTCAAGGAGACTGAATCACGCATGGGGGGAAGCCGCTGGCTCGGCAGCAGCCAGCTGGGACTTGGGGCAGGCAACGCTGATCCGGAGGCTGGTAGTGGCAGTGATGGTAGAATGGAGCAACCGGGGTGTAAAATGTAGAGGAAATGGCATCCCCCAGCAGGTATGTGTGCGTGCTCCCAACGGGTGTAATTTCATGTTTTCTTACTTTTTATTTTCCCCCGCCTCCCCCCATCTGCCCCCACAGCCCTTCTGAATCTCTCCTGAAGCAGCATCAGTGAATATGGATGACTGAAACGCAGGCTTTCTTTGATGGTTACAGATCACATTCTTTGAGAGGTAATGGTTTTACGTGCACTGTCTCTTAAACACCAAGAGGAAAATAGATACTGCTTTCCTTGATGTCCCTCTCCATGGACACTTTATGGGGTAGGGAGGTTAAAGAGAGGTGGAAGGAAAAAAAATCAATATCCATGTTGGTTTTGATGGAGTTAAGACTGTCTTGTTTTATTTTTCTAAATGCATTTACCTGGCAAAAGATAAAACCCCTTTAGATTTAGAGCACAATTATCCCTCCTCCCTTCTCTGATAGAAATTCAGCTGGAATTGAGTCATAGAAAATGTATATGTGTTTGCAAAATACTGTCTACCCTTTGTAGTCAGATCATACGTGTCACAGAGGATGTTTACAGGGGGATAAATATAGTTGCGATCTGCACTCATCAAAATGGAGGAGAGTGGGGGGAAAATGCATATTGCTTAAAGCGAGAAATTTGGGGGGTTTGCCTCTGAAAACTCTGATTTTTTTATCAGCACTACTGTGTATGTTTGTGTGTGCATGCACAAGTATTTTCTGTGGTCTGAAGCATCACTGGTTCTGTAGCTAAGGATAAGTATCCTTTGCATTATTTTCTCTTGTAACATTTATGAGTAGTAGTATGGATGGGTAGCATTGGTAGTGTGCAAAACACGTATATGGGATTATGGGAGTAATGGTATAGCCCATCAGGCCAGCTCTTTTGTGGCATCACTGTCTACAGTGTGACAGCAAAGAGTCATTGGCTGGGGAAGAGGGTAATATGGAAATAGCTTCATCTTGCGAATTGAATAGGTTTCTCCATTGCATTTCTCTGTATTTTTGGCAAGCAGAATCAAACCTCGACTGTCATTTTGCAAAGTAAGGAGGATGATAAAACTCTGTAAAGCTGGAATACAGTTGCTGGGCTTGTTAGTTTTCTTCTTGTTGCTAAATATCACCATTCATTAGGTAGCAGGGTAATAGAAATGGAGTGTGTATGGTCAGTTTATGTTAGAAAAAAAGGGTAGGACTTAGTTGTGGCTTTGCAGTCAGGTAAGGGAGAGAATCAATTCAGGATGCAAATCCCATGCAGCTACCTGTTTGGCTGGGTAAGCTTTTATGTGACTTTTGCTTATCTTGCATGAGATGTAAAACAAATACCATCTGTCATGCAATAGCAACTTCCTTTCTCATTACAGTAAATGATAGTACTAATTAGCTTTCCTTGAAACTTGTTAATATTTGTGTCCTTGCACAAAAAAAATAGCAGGACTTGAATGTGCAACTCTTACCTGTACTGCCTGCTGGAGTATTTTATTAAACCGATTTGTTTTGTTCTGCTGGTCCTTATCTCTCTCCAAGATGCACTATCTTGTGCCAGTATAATGATTTACTGCTAAACTCATCCATTAAATACTTTTGAAGAAAAGTCTTTAGTTTTTGGTTGGGTTTTCTTGAAATATACCCTGAACCTGTAATTTGCAATCACTGACAAAGCAGCCGCTGGGCAAAGCTGCGAGGAAGCTTGTCCTGAGGTAACTCAATTCTCCACTGAGCCTGAGGTTCACTGTGATTTTCTGGGTTATTTTTAAAGAGGTTTCATTAAATAGTCATTCATTAAAATCTTTGTCATTAGTGTGTGTCCCAGGGATGTTGTGGTTGTCTTTTAGGGAGAAATAAACAACTTTTGGGTAGTTTTGTAGCGAGGTTTGCTGTGGGTTTTGATAACTCTGACATGGTTTCAACAGTACATTACATAGATGCTTCAGTATGGCCATAAGGAGTTAGTTAATCTGCCCCTGATGCAGTTAGACTTTCCGTTTAATCCAATTTTGTTTCTGTAGTAAGCTAATTTCTAGGGATAGCCCTCAAAATCTGTGCTTGAGCAGCATCAGTGGATCTTTGCTTGCTCATCAGTGTGTTTGCAAGCCTGCTTTTTCACCTAAAAAAGCCACTTGCTGGTTCATTTGTGATTTTGCTTACATGTATGGCACTTTGTGGGATCACCAGGCAAGCCTGGCCCAGGAGGAGAGGTTGTGCTGGCCAAAAACACCCAACCCTAGAGCTGTGTGGGCAGCAGTTGTGTTACCCTGCCTACACCAAACCCTGTTGGTTCTAAACACCATATCCATAGGGAGAGAGGGCCAAGGACCCATCTGGAACTGAAAATTGCTGTCATAGAATCACCCCCTAGTTCAGTGCATCCAAATTGGTTGGGACATTGCATTGTAAAAATGCGCTGAGAGCTACTCTCACAGCAGAAGCTGATGCTTTTGTGTGTCATTAAAACATTGACATTATTTATGGCATTTTAGTATATTATGGGTATAATATTATTTATATTATTGTCGAATCATAGGATAGTTTGGGTTGGAAGGGATCTTCAAAGCTCATCGATTGTAAACCCTCTGCAATGAGCAGGGACACCCTCAACTTAATCAGGGTTGCCCAGAACCACATCAAACCTGGCCTTGAACATCTATATTATAGTAACTATATTATAAATTATACATATTAAATATATATACGAAACAGGTTTCCATATCGACATAGGTGCATATAGCATAGAAAATTTTGTTTCATATTAATATTTATATAATTTTTATCTTTAATGCATAAATATATTAAATATATATTGAAAATGAGTTTTCTATGTACTTCCTGGAAGGATCCGAAATAACCATGGAATTCTGAAATCCCACTTGTGCAAGTCAGGATAGAGCTGTTTCTCGTAAACTCAATAAAATCAGCTTAAATGCTTAACAAAAGTTTTGGTGAAAGACTTCCTTTGTTCCCGGTTGCCTCTGTGTTTAAGGGAGATGTGGAGGCGGGTGGCTGCATCCTTGCAGGTGTCTTGGTTTCTTGAGAAGTCCTTTTTCTTCTGAAAAAAAAAACCAAACAAAACTGCTATTAATCTTTCCTTTGGAGGGTTTTTGGTTGTGCTACAGCACTGGAAACAAACCCAGGTTTGCTGGGCACTGGCTGTGGAGGACCTGACTCCTCTTTATTCTGCCTTTGGGCTGCTCTAGACCCAGAAAGGCATCAAGGAATGAAAAATCAAAACAAAAGATGGTACTTCAGGCTTACTCCAGCCTCCTGGAGCTGTGTGCCTTGCATGAGGCCACGTGTTGCATAGGAAGACAAGTTTCTGAGGGCTGAAGATGCTTGAGCCTTTGAGTATCCCTGCCACATCCAGGACCCTCACAGTCCATCAGTGATGACCCTCATGGGTTGGGGTTTTCTTCCTGCACACAAGAATTTAGACAGCACTCAGCAGAAAAAAAATCAGCATTGGGTAATCTGTGTGCAAAACTACTCCTCAGGGACGCTCTATGGGATGTGCAGGTAGGAGCATTTCCTTTAGGGTGGGATTTTCCTCTTCCACCTTCTGCACTGCCGAAGTTAGCAGTGTGCTTGGAAAAAGAATTCCTTCTTTTTCACCTCTTTATTTTGTGAAATGGTGCAGGTACAAGCTGAACATGCACTGCAAACCTTGGTTCAGCAGCCAGGAGTGATCTGGGGAGCTGGAGAAGAACACTTTCCATTTCGAGAGGGAAGCTGGGAGGAAATACTAAATGCCAACAAACCTGTCTTAGTTTGTTGAGACAGAAAGATATGGCCTAAAATGGAAGTTTGTAATGTTCATAGTGATTTAAGATGAAGTGGCCCAGGACAGGCATGCTGCAGGAGTCCACTAGCAACTCTGGAGCAAGGCATGCAGAGATCAAGCTGTTTTGTATTTACTCTGACCAGGTGGAAACCAGAATTTCACAGGTGCCTTTTTATTCTTGACAGTATTGGATTGAAAAGACACAAAAATGCAGGTTGTAAATTCATCGTATTACGGATGGGTTACATATACAGTGGTTCTGCATTCCTGGTGTGTGTGATGCAGAGTGAGGGCAAGGAAAACTCTTGGGAGTTTTCTGCAGGCTCTTTTGCTATTGGATCTGACAAGAGTGATGCAGATGGGTTTTTTCCTTGCTGGTGTTTTGTATTTCCAGCAGGTTTAAAGCTTTTTTATAAATGGTACTGAAATATCAACTTTATTTTGCTGTGGCTCCATGAGCTCAGTTTTCTTTCTAACAAAGCATTAAGAGAGGGTTTTGAAGAAGGAAATGCTGGTTATAACCTGCAGGTATTTCACCCTTGCTGGAAGATTCATGACCCAAGTATCAGATCAAGAAAGTGGGAATACAAAAATAGCAGTTTTTCATGACTTCCATCAAAATGCAGCTGCTTTCTGGCTGCAGGATGAGCTCCAGAGGGGATCCTTGCCATGTCATTCCCAGCAATCACCTGGGTGGAACAGAGTGGCTTTAACTGCAGCTGTCATTGTTGCTGGGGCAGGATGGAGGGCAAAGGAAGAGCCACCATTGTCCTGGATTCAGCAGGAGCAGTCATTTTTCTCCTTAGTAGCTGATGCAGCTCTGTGTTTTTGACTTCCAGCCTGGGAACAGCGCTCATAACACGGTTTTAGTTATTGCAGTAATGTTTTGTCTGACCAAGGACGTTCTGAGTCTCATGCTCTGCCAGGGAAGAGGGGAAGCAGGGAGGAGGCAGAGACAGGACACCTGACACAAACTGACCAAAGAGTTATTCCATACCACAGCACGTCATGTCCAGGATGTAAAAACGGGGGGAAAGAACCCAGAAGAGTTCAGTTCATGGCTTGGTTGTTGGGTGATGAGCGGTTGTGTTCTCTTCCCTTGTATTTCCTGTCGTGGTTTGAGGCGTAAATCAATCTGCCTGCCCACTCACTCCTCCCAACCTTCTTTTCCCCCCCCACTTTACG